>JAVTVY010016818.1:0-63455 GCA_036873755.1 Hanleya hanleyi | reverse complement strand
ATACTGTTCATTATATGCACTGTCACAAGAATTTGGTCTGCTGAGAGAAAAATACAGATTAGATCAGTGTGTATGGTTCTAAAGATGGTGAGAGAGTATAGCATGTGCTATTATCTGTAGTTCCAAAACTAAAACCTGTCGACTACCAGGTAAAAGTTCGATATTCACTGCAGGAGCAAAAGCTATATTGTCGGCTTTGGAAGGTATTGGTCCATTAAAAGGAAAAATATGTCATATTCTCAGATTCACTGTCATGCCTTCAAGCGATTAAAAATGGAACTTCAACTCATCCCACCATCTTGAATATTCTACAATTATATGACTGTAGATTTGATCAACAGATTGATGTTGTGTTTTGTTGGTTGCCTAGTCACGTTGGCATCAAAGGTAATACTGAGTCTGATAGAATGTCTAAGGCAGCCCTAGATAATGATGACCCTCTATCTGTACTTATGTGAGAAAGCTGTTTCAATCTTTATGGGATGCTGTGAATAATAACAAACTTCAAGAGTTCACGCAAACTATAGGCTATACTCATCTGAACAGCCAGAAACGTTTCGATCAAGCCATGATCAGGCGATGTAGAATCGGTCATACACTATTAACTCACGAACATTTACTAAAAAAGAGCCAGTCCCACGAAGATCTCACAGTAAAACATATTCTTATCGACTTATAGATTTTAAGATTGTAAGAGATTCTTTTGTCGAGCAACTACTTTAGAACATCTTTTTATTCGGGTGAAAGAAGACTGTATCTTAGGTTGATTGAGTGAATGTGTGAAAGTTTTAATGTGTTTGATTAGTAAGTTATTAACTTGAAAACTTAGAATTTTGTTTGATCGGCGCTATATAGATGAAATATTACTGAACGCGACGTTAAACATTAATTCTCTCTCTCTCTCTCTCTCTCTCTCTCTCTTTCTCTCTCTCTCTCTGTCTGTCTGTCTCTTTTACTCTCTCTCTCTCTCATAATTACCAGCCGACAAATAATGTGAAATATTATTTTAGTGAGATTCCGGATAGTACAACTTTTCCTTTCAAACAGAAAACAAAACTGATAACAATAAAATAGTTGCAATTCGAGAAATAAACTGATCTTCTACCCAAGTTTAGATTGCAGTAGCCTTTTAGTGACAATTTCTTAATCCGATATATTTGCTAAACGCGATGTTAAGTCTTAATTCTCTCCTCTCTTAACCCTATCTGGCCTGGGCTTTTTGGGACCTGTCCTTTTTTCTTACCCCTTGAGCTAGGGGGCTGAAACTTGCCACACTATACCCTTGGGCCAAGCTCTACCAAAAAATGTAAAAAAATCCAAGATGGCCGCCATGATGACGTCACAGTGACGTCATTTTCAAAAACGGCATTTTTGGTCGATTTTTCGGTCAGATTTTCCGAATTTTTTATTTATGCAATTTCTCCGCAAAACAGCATGATAATTAGTAAATATTAATGTGATGTGAAATAAAATAGTTTTTGCTCACTTTTCGTCGCAGAAAAGCAGAAATTTTGAAGAAATATGACAAAAACAGCACTTTTCTGGGACCCCACATGGCCGCCATCTTGAATTTGCCCATGATTCTCTCCTCGGGGGGGTCATACAAATAGGTTCAAAATGACCCCAATATGATAAACTATAAAGTCACGGAGTTTCAGCTCTCTATTTTCTGTCGTTCCGGAGATAGCGCGGAAAGTTTTGTAGGGGGGCCATTCCCCCCACAAGGCCAGATAGGGTTAAACCGATATTTGGGAACTGTTTTTAGTTGTTAACCGGGAGATAGGAATTATGAACACCATGTAATATAAGCTGTTCTACATGCTCAGATGAATAGTGTGAATAGAACTGTGACACGGATTGAACAGATGCATTCAGATTAAAGAACACTGGTCAGCGATATAGCTTTGACGAACTGAGGAATTCCATGATGCTTGCAAGCCAAGATTTAGAACTTTTGACCGCTTAAATTTTAAACTGAATTAAATTCTGCAGTACATTCGCTTGTCTTTGCACATTTGTACTGATACCTGATTGGAATTAGGTGCTGATTGTGTCATGTGAATGAGGTATTTTCATTGTGTTCTCGAGAATATTTCATGGACGAAGGATGCTTACTGAATGTCGGATTTGAGAAATTTCATCAGATAAATAATAATACGAGTCATTGATATGAATACGCGGATATCCTGCTGTATCATTTATAAAAATCGATATTTCAGTTTTAGATTGTGTAACTGCTAGTAGAAAAAAGACAAAAATTGTTATTCTGTGGGAAAGCAAGCATGGTGAGGAATATTACTTTTGAAATGTATTTTTTTAGTGTCGACTTATCAGGTCAAATTTTGATATATAGAGTCGAAATGTCCAGATACTACTTCGATTGATCGATTTAATAAATCGAAATGTAGAGTTGAGAAGTCGAATTGCCGACAATATCTGGTCATTTGATAAAACAAGCTGTCTTTCAGTTATGTTTTTCGTTATGTTACTCGAAATATCGACTCGACTTTTTGAATTAGTATATTAGCATTTCCCCCTAAAGGCTTTCCTTATTTTCCGTATTGTTAGCAATCTGAAATCATAACTGCGATTGTCACCATTATTAAGGTAGAATAGCGGTATCAGACGGACAAGGATGTGATACCCAGATTGGAAATGTGCAGTCTTGGGTATGCCACGGCTTCTTGTATACACATATATAAACAGTCGCGTCTTCTCGCTCGCAATGTGGAATTTCGTGCGGTCACTTAAGTTGCCTATACTCACATAGATTTTGGAAAAGGTTGAGAGCGAGTCAAAAATATTTAGTGTTCTGATCATTAAAGTAATTATAATGATAGTAAATAAATACGTCTTCGAGCTGATTTGCCACTCAATCGTCACGCCAGTTAATATGTCAATCGATCGATCATACAGGACATTTCAGTTGTACGGGGTGGACGGGTATATACTGGTTTACAAGGCGAAATTGCGTGTTAAATTCTCTTAGCACCCATCTGAAGTGGTGTTAAATCGGGTATGAACTGGCGCTTGAGGGCGAAATATGAGGAAGAATGGAATTAAGAATCGAAGAAATGCGGATAATTCGGCTAAAGACATTTGTAAGCACGGTTGTGATTCCAGGCCTAAATATTTGACAGTCAAGTGACATCCAGTCGGGCTCATGTCGGGAGAAAACTCTAAATATTTTCTCTAACATTTAACAGTATTAGTCGAGGCCGGGAGTCGAGTCGGTCCTGTCACGCAGTCAATATTGTCGAATACCTCTCTATTGTTATCTATCTCCCCTGGGCGTTCTCTGTAAACGTATGGAACAAACTCGCAAAGGTTTGATTAGACGAAGAGAAAGCTCAGTAAACTTTCCCTAGCACAAATACTGTCCATAAATAAAAAGAAAACAAAAAAATATATATACCATATGGAAATTGTATATAACCGAATCGAGATCCCTGCTGTAATGTTAGCGCTTCGTATTTGTGAATCTGTATAAATCCCAGATACTTCTATTCCTAACTATTTTATTTGTCACTTTGGTGAATTATACATATTCTGTATGTCCGTTATGAACCCATTTATTTCCGAAGGAGAAACAACATTCAACACGAACGCTTCGAAACGTTCCTGGAGATGATATAAATATAGCGTAAAGAAAGTTTCGTTCTATATGGAAGCATTTTTTAATGTTTCTGTTATACACAGGTGGAAGCAAAAAGACAACAAACTGCATGTGATTCCTTATAGAACAAAAATGTCAACATGTATGTGAAAACCGTTTGGTAGAACAAGGAACCGAATATATATATATATACAATTTTCAATATTCATTACTTTGAATTCTCGCGGAATTTGACCATTTAAGCTAATTATAGAAGAATCAGTTAATTTTTTTTATTTATTTATCAAAGTTCTAATGCATATAGAATCGTGTGGTAGTCTTAATGAAGTGTAGAAATTCTTCGTTTGGGAGCGAAAATATGGTCCAAAATACTTCTTGGCAAATCTCAACGAAGGTAGATAACTCTTAACTCCTAACTAGTTATTTGTTACTGATTTTGGTAACCCCTAGGATAAGTCTCAGATGTTTTTACTGTTTTCAATAGCAGTTTGGTAATCTATTATTGAAAACAGTGACGTTAATAAAAGTTATGTTTTCTAAAGGTTTATAGTAACGGTCTCATAGCCTAAAAGAGTAATCTTACTCTTTTAGACTATGAGACCGTTACTATACTTGTAATATTTACTATCGGAAATTATTGTATAACCCGCTCAGTAATATGCTCATTCTGTCTTGTAATACACCATCCTTTTTTTTCTTCTTCTTTCCTTTTTTTTTTTTTTGATAGACATTTGGAATGGGTGCTAACTGTCATAAAAAATAGGTCTTTCGATTATTCACGTGGAAATTCTCTAATGGACGACGGCTGAATATTGAATGTCGGATCTGACACTTGCTATTTTCATGAGCTAAATTTGGTAAGTATTCGCACCAGTAGACGACAAATAAAGTCATGTACATACTTTCCTGTTATTCATTTATTAACTCATTCAAAAAAATTTCAGAGAGGTTTAATTATTTTTTCTGTAAGGTCTAATATGTCTAGAATCGTGTCGAACTCCTTCTTTGGAGAGCGACAAGGTCGACCAATACACTTCAAGTTTAATTTCGAGAAACGGAACATAATTTTTTTTTTCGGTGTTTGATAACTCCTAAAATCAGTCTCTGATCTTTGTTACTCGTTTTAGAGGGATCTTTCCGTGTTATTGAATACAGTCACGTTTATGAAAATTATGCATTGTTATTGTTGGTAGTATCACACTGGTCAATTGTTACCTAAAACAGTAACGCTGTTCAAATATATACTTTACTGGTCTGGCTGAGATAAGATGAACAATGAAACACATGAAACACATACTGCATCATTTGTGTATGCATCATGTACCATTGTAGTAGATGCCAAATAACACGCGTTTTCGTGTTTAAAAATTGGAAATATTATTTTGGTTAATCATTATTAAAAGTTTTCCTTGATAGCAGTATACTGGTCAAATTTCGTGGGTATCATAAGCACAATCTATTGACTACCTAACATTCTGTGCCATCCAATCATAAAGACATACTTATGAAATTTTCTTCAAACGATTTTTAATCTGCCAAACATATTTCCTTTTTAAAATACTGTTTTATTCTATAGTGCTCTTAAACAAGCTTTCTAAAGGGTATAACCTCCAAGAAATCATTTTAAAGCTCGCTTGTTGATTGCTTCCTGGTATTGTGGTGTCAAACTTCATCATTCGATCAAACAGAAAATACTGCATATATCCGGCACAGGACTTTTGTATTCACGGGTTCCAAAAAGATTGGAAGACTGGTCTATTCACATTTTACTTTTCATCCCCAAACGGAAGATTGCACTGGGAGAGGACATTTGAACGAGGCTATCCCTGAGGAATACATAAAACGGTAAAGTCAGGAATATAATCCAGCACAAAAGCGTAAGGATATTGCTATTAGATTCCATTTCCAGTGACATAGAAAGTGGAGAAATTGGAAGGAAATCTTTAAAACACCAGCCATATTCCTAGTTTTCGTCTCGCACGAGATTGATGAATTCTTGCGAGAAATAGAACGTACAGTTTCCGACCGATTAACGAGTAACCGGAACGAGTTATCACGGGACATCGACCTCTATCAAACCGTGCCGTCCATTGCATTTAACATTCTGAAAAAGACGGTTTGATCACCGGAAACAAACGAAGAGTTATAAGTGGTTAATTTCTAGCTCTTTCTTAACCAGCGCCGCGGTCGACTCTCCGCGGAATCTTGAAGTTGTTCATACCATTTTGTGAGGAATGTACACAGATTAAAGTCTCGTATTTCTTTATTTCCACGTTGTTGAATAGACCGTGGCTATATCGGAAATAGGAATGGATCAATTTCCGAACCCAAAGAGAGTTAGAGGTCGCCATAGCAAATACTCATCTGCTGCTTCTACCGGAAGTCATTTCGGAGGATGATAGCTCCGCAGAATAATTTTTGCTCGTGCCACTGATAACTCAGTAATCTTTATGTAAATTGGAAATCCAAACACATGAACTGTAGCTACACAAGCTGAACAGAATATCGCATAAATGGTACATCGTTTATTTAATACAGTTTCGCTTAGTTCAGAATATTACCTTAAATTGAGACGTAAGTATAATCTTGCGTTTGAAAATGTAGAGGTAAACTGAGTAAAAGAATCATATATTAGCATTTTCAAGATTGACTTTCTATATATGTTGATAATATGTATTCAGTAATGAATAAGACAGACAGTTACTCGCTCATTTAAAATCCCCTTCGATTTAAATAATCAGAAAATAGTTCTTACATTGTTATCATCAATTCCGGGGACTGATGCGCACATTTTCGTCCTCTTCGCTCTGGACAAGAATAAATCTGTATGCATTCAAACTTTTGTCTCATCGACTATTCAGCAAGACAGAAAGGCTTCTTCAGAACCACACGTATGTATGAATGTGTTCAGTTCGACATGGTAGGCCAACCGTGGTTCCTTCAACGTGCCTGTGTCAATAACGATAGGATCTTTCACCTAACCCCCATCACTATCTTTATTACCATAACAGTATATATAATTATCTTTATCTCCTTAAATTCCTACCGAATTTTCCATAGCGTGTTATAGGAGTCTCCTTGGAATTTTTGTGAAGGAACATTCCATAACGTTTCAAGTATTTTTTCGTTGTCTGTTGTACGGATACTGAATCTCCCCTATCTACCTTAGCGACAACACTGTCCCTTTTATTGTATTACTCCAGTTTTTTAATTAACCTCAGACCTTTATTCTGTTGAAAGTAACAATTTTAAAATTCTGTTCCGAATAGTGTAATTTAAACCCTGAAAATTTTCATAACATATTTATAGTTCTATATTAATTAAACAGCTGATTTTAGTTACTGCACTAATTTCGCACGTAATTTGTCGGAAGCTATTTGATCTGTACACCTAAAGTTTGTCATGTTTGTTCTGCACATAGTTTGGGCGAAATCAATTTCAAAATGTATATCCTAGTATTAGAATTGTTGACAGCTTGAGTAGTAGATTACCAATTGGAAGACAAAATTATGCATTTACCAATTTGGAACCTGAGACATAAAGTTTTATTTGGAGTTGGCTTATCCGAGAATATGCTAATGAAATGACAATATGTTCCGTAATTTGTGGAAAATATCCTATTCAAATAGAGAGTCATTGTTGTAGAACTAAAGATTGACATCTGGCATAGCAGACTCATTTATTCGTATTGCCAATCGTTCCAGAGTGAAATAGTTTGGACCAAAAGCTCAGCCTGTCAGATTCGCCGATTGGATGGCACAGAATGTTAGGTAGTCAATAGATTGTGCTTATGATACCCACGAAATTTGACCAGTATACTGCTATCAAGGAAAACTTTTAATAATGATTAACCAAAATAATATTTCCAATTTTTAAACACGAAAACGCGTGTTATTTGGCATCTACTACAATGGTACATGATGCATACACAAATGATGCAGTATGTGTTTCATGTGTTTCATTGTTCATCTTATCTCAGCCAGACAATTGTTTGTAAAAGTTTAAGCACACTCTTACTTTCAAAAATGAACCTGATCTACTCCCTCAAAATGATGAATTACAGTAATATTTACAGTAATCAAATTATTTTTCCTGTTATCCTGGAAAGATCCTGAAATGCTAGTGAGTGTGGGGTACTGAGTACCAATAACTCGTAATGTTTGGAACAGTTTACCTGTCTTCGAATCCTTATCATCATTTATTAGTGTTTTAATTGAATCATAATCGAAATATCTTATTTTCACAACATTCTTAGCACAAAACTTCAAACATAAACTCAAAATATAAATGTAAACAGCTGCTAGTTTCTTGCAAGCAACAGTTTGGGAGTTTCAGCGTGATTCTGTGCCAAAAAGGACTTTCTGTATGGATGCGAATATGGATTTCCATCAGTGTGGGGCGAGTCACTATATCCTACATTATTTTAGGAGACCGTGAAGGATGACGGCGCCCCAAACCGGAGTTACAGGGTGTGCCCCTAACCATAATTCCAGAAAAGCTACGAAACGTAGCACCAGACAAATTGTAGGCTACACGGTCTCCCTTCGAGCAGCCATCATGATAGCGGGGGTATAAGTGTATTTCAGGTTAAGTGACGTCATATGGGATAAACTTTCGTACAAGCAGATTTGGTTTCGGATGTTCAAAGCCTGGCGACGAAACATCTATAACCGATCTGACGTTCAGCGTGAAACCGTCAATAATCAAAAGACATTGTTATGACCAAGATGAATAGGATAGAACGCTATTCTCCTTCAAATATAAATGGCCAATATAGAATGGTTCGCTTGTAAACAGAAACAATACAAGGAGAGCATTGGTGTTATTTTTATTTTGAATATCCATAGCGTTTTACGTTAACAAATATATATACAGACACGGCTAGATCGAGTCGTAAGTTCAGGTGAATGGGTTAGAGAATGGATTCCAACGATCCCTAGGCGAAGAAATCTGTAGTTCACTCATGCACATATTCTTTAAGAAAACACATATGGTGAATTATAGATCCTCTTAATACTCGTGTTTCGTGGACACATGCTTACTGCCAAAAAAAATCTTCGTTGAATACGAGCAGTTGATAAACTCTTGTATTAGTCAACAGAACATGATTGTGAGATGATTATTTAGAATCCTGAAGTTTTTGCTTGAATGGAATAAAAGAGAAGAACGGGGTGGGGAAAAGGTAGAAAGGGTAGTGGTGTTTGTCTGAGGTGATCGGAGTTTCTCCGTACCTGGCGAGCGGTTAGATCAAAGGGTTACCTAATCCGCTCAGCTTGGTGTAGAACACATTCGGAGAAGATGTCGCGGTGAAAATACATGGGATAATCGGTAAATATACCTCTTAGAGCATGCAGGGAAAACAGAAGACGAACGGGGGCAAGGGAAGAGAATGCGAGCTGCGTTTATGTATTCCACTACCTCGATCGGATGATCGCCTTGTTAAAGAGAAAAACTTAAGTCCTAGTAGGGGTGAGATAGAATTCACGGTATTAGTTAAATAGGCTCAAACGGTATTACGATAGCAATGCGGTAGGATCGTTGGGTGTTTCACGGCTTTACACCTCTCTTGGCTGTAGAAACCCGGTCGTCGTGAAAGGTTCGTCCCCCTTCCGAATACAATGGACAAGCATGTCTGGTGGAGACACATTCGTGACGCTCTCCAACTAGGGAGAGCTTCGAATGGGACCGCCTTAATTTGAAATCACTTGCTTTAATTTCACCCAAATCAAGACTGAAAAAAAACAAACAATCGGAATCAAAATCTTCATTTACTTTTTCTCGTTATCTTACAATATAACTTTTAAGAGAACTCGAAATAGATAACGTCTTATTTGCAGATAATACCTATCGGGTGAATTCATGAGCAAGAGGCATAATAAAATTTTAATTTTAAGTAATAAATAAGGCATAATGAAATTCGGTTCAAGTTCAATGTGTGTTATCCTTGGCATTTCACGACCGTTTTAGATCGCAATTTGTCAAGTTTATTCATAAATTGGGATCTGAATATATTTTCCAACAAATGAATCAATGCTTAGAAAATGCTTGATGAAGCCAAGGCTTATTATTACATGTATCGTTATTTATTACAACTGCATAATTTCATGAAACGTATGACAGAAACACGAAAATATATCAGTCTGTTTTCACATCATTTCTCAAACTTGAATCAAGTTCATTCTTTCGCTATTTAGAACCACCCATGATCCAGCTAGATGTTTGAAAAGACCAGCGCTAAGTCGGGGCACACGCCTGCTGAGATCTCTTGCAGTGTCCTGTAATGGATAACGCACACGTCCCAGATTAGCCTCTTCTGTGCTTCTTTTCACACATATACACAAAAGCTCATCCCGATTCTGTGATGGGGAACGGGGTATTGTTACTGCGCATACGTGAGGCTCGGGAGAGTGGAGGAGATTGATGTAGGAGCGGCCACTTGTGTCGCAAAATACAGTCCTCATTATGGGAGTCCATCGACTGAATGCTGAAGTAATTAATATCGTTGAGATACACCGCCTCCTTCTCCTGAGCCTGTCGAAGTTAAAGATGCCGCGATCAACACACATACACAAGTTAACCCCTTTTAATCTGGTCTTGCATTTAGTTCGTCCGTTCAAATCAGATTAAAAACATTCCTCAAATATTTTAGTTTAACGAATATGTTATCTCTCGTGCCTTTCTGGAAAATTTCACTACTGCAATTAGTGAAACGGTCTAGAATGAAATATATATCCATGCATTTTTTTTAGATCCCAAAATATAATTGTGACATAAAATTATGATTAAAATTTCTGTTTGAAACGGCAGATTGCCAGAATAGAATCACTGCATGTCAACAAAACTGTAGCACACCTCAATAAACTTCAATCATATTGTAGATTATTGGATGATCTTAGAATTCCATAAACATTCTTTAATAATCATGACTGTCACCCTTTAATTTCCAATGGATCTGAACGATTAAGCAACAGTGGCATGCAGCATTATAATTGGCTGTATATATCACATCGTTCGTAACTTCCTTTGGTATTTAGGCTTGATCAGTCCGCCAAGTTTTGGGGTAACAAACTTTGAGGGATAAAACGATATCTTACGTTAACATAGGAGAATCCCCTTTATGTGTGATAGTAATAAATCTGTTTGTTTGTTTTGGGGGTTTTTTTTCTTATGAGAAAAACTCGGCCAAAGTAGGTTTTTTAGCTTTGTATACTGAAATACCATGGATGAAGCATAAAAATGGATATATGATTTATCACAATGGTATATTTTTGTATTTTTGGTGCAATTATTGGGAGGAGTTTGTCTTGTAGCAAAATATGAGAGCTCAAACTAAAGATATATAACTGAGATTGATTATTAGAAAGAGACATGAATGATTTTGGTTTAAGGCGTCATATCACTCCTTATAAATCACTCAAAAATACCTAAATTGCACAGACATCACGTGTTGATCATTCATCAATCCAATTTTATACAATTGACTACCGCAATAAACTTCAAGAATAAAATGATAATTTAGCAGGTTTTGGATTGAATCAGTCTGCCTTTTTACCGTCACATTATCATTGAACAGTTCTGAAAGGATCTGATCAATAACTGGATCAGACTTTTCATTAATTCGACAATATGATCTCTGAAACTGTGGACCGCCCTAGCTCTCTCTTGTAAGACACTTTATTATCTGACCATCGTAAATCGTGAATTCGGTGAATAATGTATTTGCACTGCATTGAAACTACCAGAGTAGAATCATTGGTGTATGTCAACAAACTGTATATTACCCGTCTCATTTAATTATATATTTCACCCATGTTATGGATGAATTTTATTCAATACACGTTCTTCAATAATCATGTCTGTCATCCTTTAATTTCCAACGATGAAGCACATATGGTTTGCAGCATATAAGCTATGGTATATATTTCACATCTTCCGTAACTTTCTTTGGGATTTAGGCTTGTTCAGATCAAACTAAAATTATATTTGAAAGAAACAAGAATGTTTATGCTTGACGCCTCATATTTTTCAATATAAGTGCCTCAAAATGCAATCTTGTCGGAATCATTGTAAACTGTCGACGTTTTTTGCTTATAAGAAACTGTTTCATAACTTCAGTTTTTCTCATTTTGGAATTGAAATAAGGTTCTTGGACAATGGGACGAAGACATTCTCAGTGGGCGATGCCTGGCTACTGAATGTATTATCTGAGGCTTGTGAATATTTGCGCTGCATTTTTAACAGTTAAACCGAAACGATTCCTGATAAAAACATCCTTTCCTAACGTCTGACAGCCCCTGACCAGACTTTCAAACATCCACTGGCATTTTACTGGAGATTGATATACATATTGATACATATATATATTGACTTACTGATCCATTATCACAAAAATGGGATACATTTTTCCACCACACTTGTTATGTTTCTATATTGGTTGTGAGATCGATAGGTATAAAGTTATCTCAGTTTGAATGGGCCTCTATTTCCAATTTTCCAAATTTGCTGACAAAACACCCCCAACATAACAAATTGCCTCTTTTCTCGACTTCCGACTTGGGGAATTTCAAGTTTTTCAACTGAACACAATTGCATGAAATGCGAGAATGACACTTTAAACAGTAATATCTCAGCAACCAGATTATTATTTGGAAAAACTGAAAAACTGAATTGATAGAACAAGAGAAATCAAATAATGAAATTAAAGTGATAAACAGATTTGAGGCTATTATTAACTGACGGTGATGCAAAATACAACCGTGAAGGGGCCAGCTTAGAGTGGTCTCCAAGTAATCAGGTGAAAATGTTGGCACACCTAAGATTTTAAAGTCTGAATAAACAGTATTGAATTCGGGCAGGCACATGTATATTCGGAGAATATGATTTGAAGATTTTTTCAGGCATGTAATTAATTTTTCCCATTTCGGTCTAAAATGTTTCTACTCCAACATATACGATATCTTCTTTGAGAGAGTTTTGTCAACAAACACGGTTTGCCACGTTAATAGGTACATGTATTGTACTGCTAACCACTTCTACCAATATAATTAAACTCACAGAAAAAAACATTTCTTAAATTTTCTTAAATAAGAAAAACAATGTATTGATTTTATAACAGAGTAAATCAGTATAGATGATAAAGCAAGAATATTTGCATGAAAAGGATTGGTCCAAGGAACTCTTCTGTTGCTTTTTAATAATAAAGGTTTGCTTGTTTTTCAAATTCAGCCGAAAATATTTATTTCTCTCATACAAGAAAATCATCATTCTCTTAACTCGTAAGTCTTCTCCAAGAAATAATTTCTTACGTAAGAAAAATAATTTCTTAGCTAAGAAATTGATTGTTGAGCAGACGTTACTAACTGAGAAAATATAAGAATAGTTTTCTTGCAAAATCGCTTTTAAGAATATTTATCTTGTGTAGCTCCCAAGAGAAGTTTGCTTGGATGAGAGAAATACATATTTTCTGCTGAATTTGAGAAAATAAGCAAGTCTTCATTATTAAAGATGTAATCAGCCTCAAAATGGATGGATTTTGTAAACTCTCTCCTGAGCGTTTTTTCAGCATTGAAGATTACCAAAGCATCATATGTATGTTATTTGATGATAGTGGGATCGTCATATACAACGAATACAAGAATATCTTGTCAGAGAAATTTGTAACTCTGCCCGCTTCGATGGCTTTTCTATCTCGCCATTGAATGTGTTGTACGCGGAGAGGAAAATGACGTCACTGCGTGACGTATGAGTGACATAGCGACGCTCACCAATTTGAATGCTGCACAGCTGCAGCCATGGGATAACGTCATGGTTCGTGCCTACGGTTCGGTAGTATCACACAGAATACGAACTGGTAGAATGCACCATAGACCTTTTCATACCGAAAATAGCCGAAAGACGTGAAAAGCTCACTCGACACAATCTCGGACAATGTAGGACATTACCTCGAACCGCACTGGTGAGAATCCATATTGGCATCCATGTTGAAAGAATAATATCACGCGGAAACTCCGAACAGCGCATGTCAGCTGTATGCCTTCCGTTACCATGGACACTGAGGGAGATTAGCTCAAGAAGAAAAACCGAGAGAAACACCTCAATTTAGAAGAGATTCTTCCCGGGTAGAATCAAGGGAATGTCCATTTCATTTGGATATATATTTTATCTCCCGATAAGAGAGAAATACAACGAGGACTATGTGAG
Source organism: Hanleya hanleyi (assembly GCA_036873755.1). Taxonomy (NCBI): domain Eukaryota; kingdom Metazoa; phylum Mollusca; class Polyplacophora; order Lepidopleurida; family Hanleyidae; genus Hanleya; species Hanleya hanleyi. Next base: position 49,639 of record JAVTVY010016818.1, on the reverse strand, counting down.
GGGAAACACATCCTACAGCATGTGATGTGCCTCACGTGCGGCGGATCACGGTTTACAGCTGAGAGCTGTAAAATCCTTACACCATTAATACGCGAGGTATTATGACTTCACGGAATAAGCCGAGCATTCGCGAATGGTGAAAAGCTGTCAACGGAAACTCCCGATTGCACGCTGGATTCGACCAATGAAATAACCAGTTGCTGGTGGGCTGTAAAAAAATGCAAAAAGAGAATCGTGCAGCCAACGGCGTGCGTGTTTCACCTCCAGACTTGTAGTCATGGCCTGACTCGACAAAAAAACGAAATAATACTTGTAATGTTGAAATGCTGGAGTGATTGTGGAATAAAGCCTCTCCCATAAACCTCCTTCAAATCAATAAATGATGCTGTCAAGGCGTTCGTCAATGACGCTGTCGCCATTTTGTATCTCGCGCCAAATCTTGTCTGTGCTGCGACCTCTGCCTGGAGATCACAACCGGAAATGACACTATTTCTTGAAATTATTGCCGATAAAAGATCATAAATTAAAGAAAAAATTACACTGACGGTTGCAGACTTATGGCAGCTTGGAACACAGACGCTTTATTACAAAAGAAAATGTTTTTCAATTCAAAGATCATTCGTTGCTACATACCTCTGTTATGGCAGAGACAAATCTGCACACAGAAAACGATGAGGTGAGCCCACCAGCAAACGATTGGTTGTTGATGATCACATGTTTTTGCGCCACGTTACTTGCTTCTCCGAATGGAAGCGAAATTTACCGAATCCGTGGTGAAAAGGTCTATACGTGAATACGCTTGTTGACACGGCCGTGGAAAAATAAACGGCATGCCATGCCGTTTATTTTTAAAGATCAATTCCTTCTATTTTCTCGTGAATGGTAGAAACAAGTTTAGTTTTTTGTGGTCAAATGTGTTTCATTTTGTACCTGTTGTAACATATGTCACTTTTGCGGAGTTTGAGAGACATCGATTTCAGCCCAGATTTGAGGCTCATTACATCTTTAAAAAGCAACAAAAGAGTTCTTTGAACCAATTCGTGTCATGTGAATATTCTTGCTTTATCATCTATAATGATATACTCTAAGTCAATGTGAATATTTTGATGTGATATAACGGCAGATATGGAGACTATGGAAACATTAAATTCGTGTTGGGTCACGGTGCCATATTTTAGATACAATAAGAGATCCATGGTAAAATGTCTATGAAAAGGCCAAAAACGGACCAAAACCCAAATTCAACGTCAGTCGAAACGGTTTTACATAACCTTCCACTCTGAGCCAAAACAATATAAAACTTGGGTATTCTGTCTTTACTTGTCTTGTTCTCTTGCATATCGCTCCAATTTACGAAACTCTTATATTTGTGCAGAATTACATAAATTAACTTTTTTTTTATTTTTTTTATATAATTTTTTTTTATTTAACAGCTGTTTTTATCAAAACAACAAATATATATTATTACACACACTCACATATATATATATGAATGATATACACTGGTATATATGTACATTCCATTTCAGCGAAGATATTTATATTTAGTATACTGACATGCATGAAAAGCCACTTAATAAAATAATACATTTAGTAGTAATTGGCCTGTGCAAAAATTAATCAGACAGGCTTGCAACTACTGGAGCCCAGATCCTTTCGAACTTTTCCATTTTCATGTTAGAGACAGCAATGTACTTTTCTAATACAAAGTTACTTTTTATAGTATTTTTAAGGTTAAGGAAATCCAAATTTATACATGAGGTTTCTATGTCTTTGCCTGTCGCATTTAGAAACCAAGCCCTAAGATCACGCCAGATTTCCTTCACCTTGATACAGTCAGTAAATAGATGGCTGATGGTTTTCTTTTCTTGCAAACAAAATGTGCACAAATTACTCTCCTTGATACCCAATTTAACAAGCATTATATTTGTGGTAAGACATCTGTGTATCATCCTAAACTGGAAGTCCTGTAGTTGAATATTGGAAGTTGTTTTTTTCGGCAAGCCATATATAGGTCTCCAGTTCAGAGCGATACCCAACTGTTCCTCCCATCTTGCCTGAGACAGGGACACCACATCATTATGAACAAATACATCATAAAATTTTCTACAACATTTTCCCGTAGCAATTAACTTACTGACATACGGCAAAATGGGGGGAACATAGATGTCGGACTGCAATTTATTATAATTTTGTAATTTTGATATCCAAAATACCGGAATGTTGTGTATTACACGTCGGTAATCCAGTATAGTACCGCGAATTTGAAACCGTGCTTTAACTATATCAAAAGACAGTACTTTGCTATTGTGGTCAAATGTATCTTTAACAAATACTACACCGTTTTTATGCCAATGACGGATAAAGAAGTCGGATTTGGTTAGATGATGATTGAACCATATTGGCTGGTTCAAAATTTCATTGCAATTCAGATCCTGTATCCTTTCCTGCATCATAAAGTTTTTGCATGCTAACAATACGTCTTTCCAGAATGGGCTGTGAATAGTTGTAATGATATTATCGAAATACAGAGCCCCGACAATAAATATAGAAACATCACCTAGAGAATGTTTTAATAACCGGGACCATTTTGTGTCTGAATTATAAAACCTTCTTAGCCAAGATATTTTAAGAGATTTTATAAATGAAATAACATCGAGCATTCGTAAGCCCCCATCCTTAACGTGTTTTACTATTAATTTCCTCTTAATTTTGGAAGGACCATTGTTCCAAAAAATAAACTTATTTAGTTCTTTTATTAATTTTTCTGGTGGGTTGGGTAGAGAGGTAAATAAATGAGTAATTTTGGAAATAGCGATAGATTTGATCACAGTTAGTTTGCCCAAAGTCGATAGGCCCCTCCTTTTCCAACTATCAAGTGTATTTCTAATAGCATCAAGATTTCTGCTGAAGTTGAGTTCATTCAATCTAAATAGATCCGGTCTAAAAGTTATTCCTAAAGTAGGGAAAGATTCAATGCCCCATTGCAAATGAGCATCAGCACACAATCTTACAGTTGATCCAATCCGACTTCCTATCCAAACAGCAGGCGTTTTTTCTATATTTATTCGAAGGCCCGAGCCACAGAAAAACAGATGCAATGTGTTCAGCACTGTCCTCAGCGACAAATCTGTGCCATCAAGAAAAAATGTTGTGTCGTCCGCATATTGACTATTTTTTATGTTTTCTCCCCCTACAATAATCCCGTTTATATTTGTGTTATCCCTTACAAGTGTTCCCGAAATTTCTGCGCATAAAATGAAGAGGTAAGGCGCAATGGGGTCACCCTGGCGACAGCCCCGTTCCACCGAAAACGTTCGAGAAAAGTGACCATTCTGTATAACACAAGCTGATCTCAGTATAAAAGATATCGACCCATCTTTTGATGGAGTGCCCAAATCCAAACTAATCCAATGTTTCCATTAAAAACAACCGAAATCGAATCGAAAGCTTTTTCGAAATCTACCAACAAAATCATGCCGGGTATATTGTTTACTTTAGTTTCGAACAGAATATCATACACAAGTCGAGTGTTTTCCCAATATACCGCCCCTTTATGAATCCTTTTTGATCTTCATGTATAAGCTCATTTAATGCGGTTTTAATTTTGCTATACAAGTTGATGCCATCTTATAAATAACGTTGAGTAGAGTAACTGGTCTCCAGTTTTTCATATCCTTATTGGGTTTTGGTAGACAGGTTATTATTCCTCTTCGCTGACTTCGCTAAATTAACTTTTTGTTTTACTAACGTAACATGAGTTTTTCGTATGTTATCCTAACTACCCTAAACAGATATCCGACTTGTAAATTCATTGTAAAACACGAATATCTATCAGTGATACAAATTTGTGGAGAGAGACACGGTCATCATTGGAACCTTTTCACTGTTTTTCTCTGGCAAACAACTACATTCTGTTCATTTATACATATTTATGTCATGTCTGCTTGGATTGTGGTACTATTAGTGTCTGATCAATAAGGTGTTTTGGTTATGGACGTAGGAATTCCTCATCAACCATGGATGGCTACTGATTGTCCGATCTCGTGATTACATTCATTATTTAGTTTTGTATACACACTTCCCATTTATTCTCAAACAAACAAAGTTGAAAATGATGACTGGGTGTTTGTTAATGCGACATAACTCTCCATCTCGAATCACGTAAAGGTCATATACTAAAATTTCGAATTAGTGATATAAAATTTGAGAATTATTGAAAAGGGAGAGTGCAAAAATCGAGATTCTATAACACATGTATCAATAACATCAAGCTAACCAGTGCAATAATTACAAGATTTACCACGGTTATGTGAAATGTCAAGCGCAGGTGTTCATTAGGAGATTCCATTTCACAAGTCGGATGAGGAAAGGGACGTCTGCTTTCACACAAGAAACAATCGAAGAAAACAAACAAGTAAATTACAAGATGAAATTTCCTTCTCAAGTTTAACTGTTGTTTCCATCGAGATATTGATTAACAAAGCGACACAAATAGGCATATATCCACGTAATTTCCCAACAGCTGACTCAGCTGGCAATATCACTCCCCATCTGAGAGACCACATAAACTCGTCCACTGACATTGGCACGATGCCATCGTCCCAACATCACTGGACGAGTTTTTCAAAAAAAAAGGGAGAAAGGTTGTCAAAGTTTAAATATATTTTCAACCATTCATTGTAATCTTTGCTGATAATCAATTTGAGTAGTGCAATATAATAGAAATAATGTTTTCATAGGCGTGCTAAATCGTTATTTTACGCACGGTTAGTGTGGGAAAGTTTATAAATTTTAAAATACAAGCTTTCCCACAACGATTTAGCACGCCTATGAAAACATTATTTCTTAAAGAGAAAACAGATACTGACGCCTGAGTATCTACCTGGGTATCCCAAGTGTTGCGCGACAAAACCCTCAGTACTATATCATCGGTTATCCTTGAGCGTTTGTGAACGGTCTTTTTTCAGTCGTGGATATGAGCTCGAATGAACAATGGATCGTGGTGTGTTTCCATTTCCAAATTTATTGCAAAAATTAGCAATCGCGATTCAGTCGTTTATTTTTAACTTTAGACAAACTATTATTGGCTGAATGTTGTTCCAATTTATCCAATAGCCAATAAAAATACAGGATTTTTTTTTAAAATTTGAATTGACCAATCAAGTGTTTGAAGATATCCGATGATGCACTTGTTCAGGCCAGGAAGGCTATTTCACCAACATGACCGCCATGTCAAATTTCCTCATGATCCTCTGCTCGGGGGGTTATGAAAAATAGGCTCAAAATGATCCCAATATTATAAACTACAGATAAAGTCACGGGGTATCATCTCTCAAGTTTTCGTCGTTCCAGAGATACATGTAGGGTAGCAAGTTGCGGGAGGGGCGGGAGCTCATAATGGCCGCCCCCAGCCCTGGTAGGGTAAAGTCCCATTATCTCACACATCAACACATCTAGACTGCGTGAAGGACAATAACTTGCCGCTTGACCAGTTAACATCTAGAATACTGTAAAATGCTGTAGTAATGTATGAAATAATGTTCACCTCACGATATCAGGTCAGTGTTTTAATTATTATTACGCATTTCCATGTCTATTAGGATAATTAGGAGCATTATAAGCTCCCCACAGTTGGCATATACGTACTTTTTCAGTGGGCGTTGTTTGGGGCGTTCTTTTTTTTTTCTTCTCAGAAAGAGATTTAAATTTCATTCAGTTCCTCAGTAATAAATGCAAGTTTATCCTATGGCTGAGAATGTTAATTCACTCAAACTACTTGTATAGCAGAAAATACATCCACACGAAATGAATGGAGATAAACTAGTCTCTCTTCGGCCATTATTCTCGTCGTAAAATTTAGAAAGCGCATTCTTTAAATCCTTTGTATGGTAGAAATAATTTTATAGGGTTACGCAAAAACAAATTAATTCATATTATTTTGACGGCGAAATTAATATTTACCGCGACGTAAAACCTTAGGGAGACATGGCCAGACACGAAGCTCTTGAGTATGCAGGGTCCGACTGTTAAAGTTCATCTCCTAGTCCACTTGTCGAGCAACAGTATATTAGCAAAGGTTTTTTTCCACAGCTTTAGCACGGCTAAGGAGCACAACAACTTGTCAATCGGTGAATACCCCACCGCACGTCGGCCGGTGACGTGTTCAGAGAAAATCGCCGTATTTATCGTTCTCCGCCCTGTTGTCCCTTGTTTAACCGTCTTACTGACAGATCTTCAGCCTCAAGTCTCTTACTAGCTACTTTGCATAACTGTGTTGAGTAGAAGCCCTAGTCGATCGAATCCACTCGTCATTTCTCTCTATTTCCTGGATAATATCGGGATTAGGTAATAGTGACAAGTTTACGTAGCGACCAATTTACCAATTGAACCTCGTCACACGACATGTCTGAGTGCTTGAATCGATACATTCACATTAATTTTGTATCAGCCACTCAACTGTTTGAGTGGTGTTCAATATAAACTGTCTAACATGATAGTTGGACATAACGTGATATATGTCTGACAAATTACGCATGAGTCAAAAGCTGCGACAACTCGATATATTTTAAACGCTTCTTTCAGAATGATGTTGGATAATTAACCTTCACTTAATCTCACTATATTTTTCTTTCGTGCTATATACAACATTCCCATTACCAGAAAATCTACTAGGATCCTGTATATACTTTTGTTTAATATTAACGATGTCCGCCGGTGATTTTTGGCTTTGGCGGCCATTTTGCCTGTTTTTCTTATTGGATTATCTCCCTTTCCTAGGTTAAGAGATAGGGATTTCCTTTAAAAGCCTTCTAGCCGAGAATTTTGCACAGCAACATCCATCCAATTTGATGAATTTTGATAGACATTGTGATTATCTACAAACAGTTAAAATATTTTAAAAAAAGGTAAATACTATTTATATGAATTTTTCATAAATATGCTTCAAAACTAGGGCTATTCCCTATGCTTTCTAGGTTATCAAATGAAGCATGGGTTAGTTCACTTAACGTTGCCTACAGCTAAAAAAAAGCACACCAACCTACATTTTTTCTTTCTTTTTCCTCATATTACACCATTACGAATAACAACACACATTAACCAAAATTTATTTAGTTTGATTTACTAGCAGCGGATATCCTTAAGACCCTGTATGAACGTTATAAATCATTGGATAGCACTGGATCAATTGTTCTATCCAATACCATTTTATAGGACAGATGAACATTCCTATCGCACACTGTCTCATAGGAATCTATAACATCTATTTTATCATCTAGAATGCACCACCATATGTACACAACCCATTGTCAGTATTAATAGATGGTGTCTTACTGCCCTCTTTGAGCCTATTGACCGCCCATCTCTTTCAAGAAACCAACATGCTGTGGCTTTTCTACGAAGTAGGCTCTCATTTGTAAATTGTCCGTTAATGAGTGAGTCAATCAGTCAGTGAGTCCATCCGAATCCTTTCTCCGGCAAAATAAGGAGAACCGTTGACATTAGAACCTTGATTTTTGGCATGAACGTGTATTAGGGGACTGTTACCAGCAAGTTCTGAGCTGACCTACTTTTGAAGAAAATTTGACCTACTTAGGTGACCTATAAACCTCGAAATTGGCAAAAACATGTCCTAATGCCTCCTAAGACCATGGAAATGCGCTTAATTAGGTCAATGTCAGTGTGACCTGACCTGATTGAGTCAAGGTCAATGTGACCTACTTTCCGACCCAATTTCTGACCTAATTAGGTGACATAGAAACCTCGAAATTGGCAATACATGTCTCAATGCCTCCTACGACCAGGAAAATGAACTTAATTGTATTTTCTTAGGCTTTTTCCAAAAATAAATATATTTGTTATTACAAGTAAGGTGATCATTACTTTATAATATACTGGTATGAACGTCCAATAGGGGACTGTTACCAGCAAGTTCTGAGCTGACCTACTTTTGATGAAAAACTTCTGATGAAACTTTAACATAGTTAGATGACCTAGAAACCTGTAAACATCTAGACATTATTACATGTATTATCTCAGCTGTATTTTAGACTGTAAACATTTATTCCCTTCTACTAATGTTAAATTGTTTACTACAGTTCAATAAAATCCATTCATGAAAGTGTATATTGGAAAGTGTAGAATTTAGATGGCGTTTATAGCGTCTTCCAGGCGGCGCCCTTTGATGCATGCTCAGTCTTAGGTCAAGGTACACCCTCAAATCATTTCAAACCCAACTTCGTAGGTCCTGTGACGTTAGTCACACTCCCATGTTCATTCTATTTTTCATTCTATGCCTGGTGCTAACAAAGAACATAAATCGTCTCATATTTAGTGCGTTGAACGTGGGATCAGAGGTTTATGCTTTACCCAATGCGCAGACCGCACTGCTATGGTCTAATGGAACTTGCTTCGTCGTTTGACGCACAAGACTGGTTAGACTGGTGTCAGGACAATCTGACTGGTGGAGTATCATGTCTGCCTAAAGCATGATGCTTAGGTTAGGCATCACTATAAAAATGCGTCGTGATATGACTGAAAATTGTTGTGGACGATGTTAAATCATACTCACCCACTCACTTAATCGCCCAAATAAGCAATAGGTGATGGAAGTATGACGGAGCCATGAAATTTCTTTTAGCCGTTTCAAATGTAAGGGATCTCTGTCACGGCTCATGCATAATTTCGTGCTCATTTAACCTCTGTGATGTAAATATGTCCCTATCCCGTTTTGATTGTCTGCTTTCATCAGAACAATTGTGAAATTCCATAGTGAAAACTTGAAGGACGAATCAGTTTCTGGAATAAAGTTGTGTGAATTTGGACATTTCTAAATGGTCTCAAAATAAAGTCAGAACCGACGCCACCCTAAATACAATTGTGAAATTCCATAGTGAAAACCGAATCAGTTTCGCCATTTCTAAATGGTCTCTAAAGTCCAGACCCTACCAGACCCTGGGGGCCCATTATGCCCCCCCCCCCCCCTAGCAAACATTATAACCTATCTACAGAATGACAAATAATTGAAATCTGACACTCCGAGACTTCGTGGACTATCATATTGTGGTCTTTTTGAGCCTATTTGCAATAACCTCCCCCCCCCCGCTCCCAGTAGAGATGCATGTGTAAATTCGAAATGGCAGCCATGTGGGGTGCCAAAAAAATTATGTTTGTGTCATTTTCTTCAAAATTCCTGCATTTCTACTAGAACATTTGGGCAATCCGACTATTGTTTACTAATTTATTATGCAGTTTTTGTGAATAAATTACATAATTAAAGAATTCGAAAACTCTGACTTCACTGTGACGTCATTAAACAGGCCATCTTGTATTTTTCCACATTTCATGGCAGAGCTTGGCCCAAGGGTATCGTGTAGTATGTTTCAGCACCCTAACTGAAGGGGTACGAAAAATAATTAGGAGGTCGGAAATGCCCCCCCAGGCCTGGGCAGGTCCCCAAAAAGTCCAGACCAGATATGCCGAACATATATGATTACTGTAGAGGGGTTGAGTGTCGCGTCGACCCATGGCGACAAAAATAATATAACGATATAGGCCTACAGCTAAGATAGGCCTACAGCTAAAAAATATTAACTTGTGATGGTGGGGAGTGAGTTTGACGTCATATCTGACAAGAATATTTGACTTAAAATAAGTGAACCTATCATATTAACATTTTGATATTATATTTGAATTTAGCTAGGGAGCGGGTCGATGCTCTTGATTACGGTCTGAAATCTTGGTACCGAGTGTCCATTCAACAAGTTTTCGCATCTATGTATTCTTCGAACGAAATAACCAGAACCTACAAGATGAGATCACCATAGACTTGAAGTTGCACAGCCTGAAGCCAAAGCTCGCAGCATGGATGGTTCCCAAGCACCCGTGTGAAGTCAGGATGTCGGTGACAATATAACAGTGATTCTACAAGGTTCTGAGGAGGAGTTCTACAGGGTTCTAAGAAGGAGAGCAGAAGATCATAGGTAAATTCAAAATGGCGGCCAAGTGGGGTATCAGAAAAATGATGTTTTCGTCATTTTTCTTCAAAATTCCTGCTTTTCAGCGAGGAAAAGTGGGCAACAACTATTTCCCATCAGATGATTATTGACTAATTTTTTCATGCAGACACATGATTACAAAATTTTCAAAACCTGACTGAAAAATCACCCCAAAAATACCTTTTTGGAAAATGACGTCATCATGGCGGTCATCTTGGCTTGTTTTTACATTTTCTAATAGAGTTTCATCCAAAGGTGTAGTGTGGAAAGTTTAAAGTTTGAGCCACATAACTCAAGAAGTAAGTAAAATATGGGGGGGGACGAAATGTCCCCCCAGGGCCTGAACAGATCCCAAAAAGCCGAGGCCACATAGATAATGATTTTCGCTGTAAATTCGTTATCTAGAGAATGCTGTAGCTCAATCACGCTTAGAACTTTGGGTGGAGGCGCTTGGTGTTATAGCCCTCATTTATAAGTTTCTGCAATAAAGTCTGTGGTCGTCAATAAAATCGTCACATTTACCACAGGATCTAGCAAATGCTACTTGGGGAGATACGCCATCCGCAGGTCCCACTGGAATATTGCTCACCAGAAAGGTATAGTTTAAGATTTCGAAATTATAATCATCTGTTTTGTCGTGGAGTCGACAAGAGAGAAGGCACGCTTCGTTTTTATAGATGTATAGGTCTGAATATGGTTTGCCATTACGGCTATCTGTTGTTTCCTGCAAATCCAGTGAAGGTGATTATATACCAATATTGACATCGAAAGTACATTTCATAGGTCATGGAGATTCTGAATGTCCCAACTGCACATTTGGTCGACGCTTCCCCTAGCAGCCAAGATCCCAGCTAAGACGCGATCGACAAAGCGAGATTCGTCTGCGACAAGACATTTAGATGATATTTTACTTGTCGAGTGGATCCACTAGTTACCAATATGATGGCCATACTTCCCTCTTATTTTTGCTTGCGGTTTTATTTTATAGCTGGTGCTAATTGGCGCTAATAATGTCTTGTTTATTATTGATGGGCGCCAAAGAAGATCTTTATGGTCGACGGCTGAATTTTGTAATCCAGATTCAGACACATTTCCTTCCCAATAATAGCAAAGATGTAAGCTTACAAAACCCTGTTCCAACTATTGAATACGTCACATGTTGATGTAACGATTTCATGTTGATGACGATGCTGTACCTGTCAGGCCAAATGACACTTGCGTTCTTGCGGTGATAAGATATACTGATACACAATGCATACGAGCGCCAAATTTACAAATTTATATGCCGAAGTCATCTCTGAAGAATTTCCGCCTCCTTAATCCTTATTTATATCACAGTAATGCCAGCAAAACCAAAGCAGATGTAGAATGAAGAATATAATTAAAGGCAATGTGGTATGTCGAAAGCGCAAAGCGGTCAACAGATTTCAATGATCGATGTTCCCATCATTCTTGAATTTTAATGCAGAATAATGGTTTAATGACTGACTGGATGAGTCAAGTGTTAGTGGGTGCACAATCAAAAGTTACAATTTATTCCATGTTCGTCAGGGTGGAAGGCCGATGACTATGGTGTAATTCTAGTTAACACCAAACGTGTACTTCTCATATCAATGCTCTCGCAGTTTTGTTCCTATTCTCGGCCACAAAGGTTGCTGCATTGGTAACAAATTCAAAGCATCTTGAGTATTTCTTTCGACGGTTCTTGAATATCCGCTTTTCTGGTTTATTTTCTGTGCTTTCGTCGGCAACGTATCTGCTTTGGAATTTGATTAGTGTTCAAGCACGGATAGCGTATTAATAATCTATTCAAATGCCTGGGAACGTGAACGGGAAAGAAATCGATTTTTTGTTTCAAATATATTTTTATATTAAAAAAAATGTATGCAACCTCATTGTAGTCATACTTAATATGTTGCGTTTCAATAATGAACCTCGCGTGTAGGCGTAAAACATCATGATATGCTTGTTTGAAGGATGTGTTGCAAACAAATCGCGCTATTGCCAAATTTACCAGATATGCAGCTTCCAATTGCTTCACCAGAGTGAATAGACCTCGACGTAAATACACGTTCCACAACCTCCATCAAGTGTTCCAAGAACATGAAATCTGAGACCCTTGGATGAGGGGTTATGGATACGATGTTTGGTTAATTTGACTTCTTTAAATGTCGTCTTCTTTTGTTTCTTCTTTTCACCAGTGTCTATCGCTTTGTTAGATTGTTGTGCTGTATGATGGTGAAAAAACAAAACTTTGGAAGGCAACCAGGCCTATGTCCACTGAGTCAAACTTCAAAGAACACATATCTGAACAGTCTGGCTGTATTCTTATGTCAAGGGATGTTTACACTATTCCCCTGAAGCAATTGGAATGTGTTATTTTCGGGGAAAATGTAGCAATAGTTCGATTTGTTTTCAACAAAACTTTTCATGGCGTATCATTTGTCCTATCAATCAATTTTAGACGCAACATAAAATCGACACACTTTGGCGTGAACACATTTTCCCGTCCAAAATGTATCATATAATGATCGGTTAAAAAGCACTAAACACATTACGCATTATTTATTTCACAACTGTTGTACATTACTGTGTATTGACTATACCGTTAGTCATTTCCCAAATGGAAGACCAGGGTACTTTGTGTTGGCAGAGATATAACTATTAAAGGAGATAATCCAAAATATCAAACATAATTTATCATCAAACTGTCATCACTCAACAGTATATGTGAGAGTATGTGCTTATCAACAAGACATATGGACTGCTACCCGGTTTATGGATCTCGGTATTTATTTATGACGACGTCACCAGTCCTCCTGATAATAAATAAGATCTAAAATACGTTCCCTACTAAATAAAGCGAAACGACAGAGCACTCGACGGACTATATCATATTCTAGGGTTTACTGACATCTGAAATAGGTAAAAATGCAACAAGGCCTAGGCCACCAGCGACGGTGGATCTTGACGAAGGTGACTTAACAGTATATCTGTCTCGCACCTGACAGCCTATAGGGGGCAGGTCGACAGTTCTGCTGTAGGTCTTGGTGGGTATATGTTACACCTGTAGTCTCAAGATTTTGATAGCAATTGTCCATAATACGCGCAACTCGCTGCGGCTTTTTGCACCATCCGCGACGTCTCAAACTCTGACCTCATCCATGACTTATTGATCTTTGCTACTCAGAGCTGGGTGGTCTCTGGACTTTTGAAAATAAAAATTTGAAATAAAATATCGTAGACGAGAGGACCAGAAAGAACTTTCTAAAGAATAAAAATGCTTGATCACAAATATAGACAGAGATGTGATAGGTCGAACACAGACAGAACGGGACTCGACCTGTAACCCGACTTAGAGATAGATTACTTCTCTAGCTGTATCAGTTATCCCCGCTACCTGTGCTCGTCAAAGCCAGTGATGTCGGCTGCACCGAAAGGAACCGACCTCAAAAGGTAATGCTATTCCCAAGAAAACATGGAAACAGTGACACACCCCTTGCAAGTTTTGCGATGTCTACCTTTAATGACCCTATCGGGGGCAAGCCCTTAGTGAACTGCCGTGTTCCTTTCTGTAGGACCTCAGTGATACATGACAACTAATCACATATTTATCTGGCTGGATACACGTCTTAAGAACAGTTTATCCGCCATTGAAGACTATTCAGTTTCATAAGTCTCTGAGTCAGGCATTATGCTCCAGATCCTATCAAAACAAAACCGTACAACACGAGAATCCTGTAGCCTTTATCACCTCCACGTTATATGTTTGACTTTCACGGCTGTCGCCGGACAACTATGGTACCAGGTACCCACTGACAAACACAGCATTTTCTCTAGATTTAGCGATATAATTAAATAAATGTTTAGAATCCAGTCTTAGTGGAATCCACGTGATGTTTGAACCCAAGAGAGAACAGCGATATTATGTTCATAAGAAGTTTCGAACTATAATTTACATGGTCGTTCAGTGAGAATTGAGGCACGAAATGTATTACATGCAACCATCATTTCAAATAATAACTTCAACATATACACGCTATGATCATAAGAATCGTTTACAAGTATGTCTACAGACAAAGTTTTGCTTTTTTCTTACAATGCTGTCAGTCGTTCATAGTATTAGGCAGTATCTGAATGTAACATCCTAAAATCAATCCAATACTGAGGGTTGAGACGACACAATATAGTAAATGACTCATATATTTGTGGAATTTTTTGACCAAATCCAAAAGTATATGGAGAAGGACATTCTTCAGGGAACAATTATCAAGCGTGAGAACTTGACCCCATAATTAATCAATACAATCTTGGAACAATACTGTTTACAGACAGACGCATACTTCAACCATCTATAAAATATAAACCGATGATAGAACAAATTCCTATTTGGCACGAACACTTTAGCATCGAAGAGTTCACAAAATAGATGTCTTTGGAATGTTTGTCTTAATTAAAACTGGCTGTATGATCTATGACAACAAATTGGCACAGCTGAGCAGAATATTGCTTTGTTCACTATAACATTTAACATGGATATAATTTATGCCTCATTTCATCACGATGTCCTTATTTATTGGAACTATCAAACATATGTCAACGTTCATTCAGTGTCAAACATTTTCGTACAGTCCAAGTGAAGCGGCGTGTTGTCTAGCACGCATGCGCAAGCTCTCAATACTTGAGCTGGCAATGGTATCTCCAGGAATATGCGATGACACTGATGATGGTGTCACGTTTCCGAATAGCGATCCTACGGAAGTGTGAGAACCCTGCGCAGGAGGGTGGGACGTTAGATGCGATATCGTATGTGGAAGATATGCCGCGTACGGGTGCCAGCCGTGATATGGTAAAATTCCCACAGATGGAAGTTGGAACAGGCCGTTTCCGTGTGGCAATGCGCTGTGTCTGTTTAACATTGCGTTCGCCAGTGCCTGCTGTCGGAAATGTTGTTGTAGCGTGAACAGACCGGCGTTTGTGGTGATGTAAGGATTAGATGAATTCGGGCTATTCGACAGAGAGTTCTGGGTGCCTGAAAATAGAGAGGCGGAATATCAGTTAGGTCTACTTACATCTGTTGAGGAGTCACTCATTTACTTCCAGTGTTGACGAGATTAAAAAAATATCTGACGGGCAGGCAAAGTGGCAATTATAGGAAGACAAGACAAGTAGACCCACACGCAAAACTCCTCAAAAGATTCCAACATAATACTTTGTATCAAACATCTGTGTTGCTATGTATTTCCAATTGTCCAGTATATGCAAGGACCCATAGTCAAACTTACCTTTAAATGGGTTGCTTAATATGGAGTCTATACTGTTGATGGTGTGTCTGGGTGTTGTTGGAGACTGTCCATGTCGAGGTGTGGGCGAGTCGACCGGGGTGATTGGGCTTCGGTTTATATCTCTTCCCGTATCATTACAATCTGGCGCTGATTCAAGGGTTTCCTTGATCACTGTTCCACGTGAAATTTTGTCTGGAAGGCAAATTATTATGTTGGAAATCATTATATCCCAATGGTGCTGTTATTATTTGAACGACTGGCTTTAAAGAACAATTTTAACACGACATCTCATTTACTGACGAAATTTTGTGATAATCATCACATGAATAACTGTGTATATTCGTATCTTATGAAGTTGGTCCCTTCCGACTTTGCATCAATTGCAGAACATTAAATACGAAGGCATGACGTCTAACTATCTGATATACCGACAGCTAACAGAATGAGAACTATCCGTTTTGTCCACATTTTTCTGCAAAGGATATATGATGACGTCATGGAGAGGTTTCAAAAATTGAGAAATATATATATATATATATATAATCACCTGGAGAAAACCTTTCTGTAGATTTGACTTCACGGTCACGTAGTGGCTCTCTGTCTAGTAAATGCTCGCCTACACTTCTATCGACTTCTACATTAACATCTTCATCTTCCTCGTCGTCTGTTTCGTCGTCAACACTTAAAATTTTATCATCATCGTCACCGCTGCACGACATTGAATGACAGTCATCATCGGGCTCTGTTCCTGTTGATGTTATGCTTGTATCGGTTGTGTTGTAACATGCGACGTCTACTCTAGACACATCTCTCGCATCTTCTGCTTTACTGGGTGAACTTTCCGCGTTATTTTTTTGCACATCGTCATCGGATGTGTCCTTCTGCTTCTTCATTGCTTTCTGCTTCTTCCTGAATTTGGCCCTTCTATTCTTGAACCAAACCTGCAGAAAAACAGTAACAAATGCATACAATGATTTCCACAACATTTATGCATTTAACAAGAACAAAGAAATTCCATTAAACATCTGAAACGAGTCGAGAAAAAGCTATCCAGAATTCAGAAATTCAAAATATAATTTACGTTCTTTTCCGAACAATTGCATATATTATATAACTCCATGTTATAAAGTATATGATCTCTTTGATCATTATATCATACATTTCAGGATTCAGCGTGATAGCGAAACAAATTCTGTTTCCCTCCAATTGCGAAAAGCGCATCTGCAACTAAATTCATCGGTCTATGCTCACGTACCTGAATTCTTGCTTCCGGTAAGTTTGTCATCATCGCTAGTCGCTCTCGCATAACCACGTCTGGATAATGGGTTTTAGCGAAAGTCTTTTCCAATGCCGCTAGCTGCTGGTTGGTAAATGCGGTCCTGCTCCGGCGCTGTTTCCGGTGAGCGCCATACCTGGCTTCCAGAATAATATCTAAAGGTAAAGCATGGGGCTAAAATCAGCATGGATCAATGGAGTTTTACAGAACCAGCAATACATCACGGGAAATGTTCCAGTTTTCAAATACTTGATTGATCAATTTAAATTTTCGAATGGAAATCCGACCTGTCCATTGGTTTGTGAAAAAAAAATTGCCAATCACTTTAGACTTTCTGTAAAGATACATTCATTACTAATAACATCATGCATTTGGAATGTGGTATAATTACTATAGTTAATGGCAATCTCCTATCATTTTCATGCGAAATCAAATTAAATATGGTGATATTTTATTTTTAACTATACAGCTGAAAGGTTGGTATCCCTGACTTTCCCAGTTCTGAAGTATTTTGATAGTGATAGTACAATGCAGCAGGTACTATAAAGTTATTTTTTCGCATCTGTTTTTCTTTCTTTTTCTTATGCATATGTTCAGAGAATTATACGCTATGTACACCATTGTTCAGATGGAAAGGCCATGACATGTCCGTTCATGACTCGTGTCAAACTATCTGGTCAAATGCCTAGTCAAATTTCTAGCAGCATCAATTTAAACGTTTATGTAGTAACAACCAATTTACGTAATACTTACTTGAATATTTAGAGAAAAACAACCCACCTGCCAGTCTCTCCGCCAGGGTCAGGGCTTGAAATGACGGGGTGTACCCTTGGGGCAGTCCCTGAAAGCTCCCTGTGACGCTAGCAAAGGGAGGGACCGGCAGTGGGGTGCCCGACGGGTGAAGACCTCCAAGTGCAGCGGCAGAGGGGTGGTGTGACATAGAAAACTGGGGATAGTTCTGCATGATGTCTGTCTGTCTTAAGATTTCTAACCTGAAAAATATGGATAAAATCGCTTATTTAATTTAACATTAAATACACACCAACCAGTTCTGGAAAGAGGGAAGCCGTCAGTATCTTGCAATAATATAATGATATTTCTGTCAGGAATATAAAAGGTCCCAACTATCTATTTGATAATTATTCGCCAGATTCCATTCACTGGGTATTCTGCTACAAAATGGATTTCCATGTCACGCTCCAATGGCGACCGTTTGAACATGAAGGCCATCCATAGTGGTCGACCACGCACATGCCTAAGGTTATTGAAGTAGGCCTACTGTACTTGAGAATACGCCAGTACATTATTTAATTTGAAGATGTCAGGAAAGTTCATAATATTAAAAAAATCAGAAAATACTATTAGAATCCTCGTCAGTTATCAGCGTAGTTGTTGAGTAGAACAAAAACTGATAGATTCGAATATAATAATTCCTAAAATTGGGAAATACCTTTTACGAGTAATCGCTTCCACATGCATTTAGAGGCTTTGTATCTTGCGGCTATACTGTGGTTAAGCCCCACTTAACTGTTAAACCAGCATGTCTTTGGGGGCATGCGTGTAAAGCTCCCGGAAATGAATCCGAAAAGATGTTTAACTCGGTTGGTTATGTAACATTCATCCATCAAACAATTCGTTTAATTTCAAGTTAATACCATAAGTAATTTTATCTTAACAAAGTGGAACGTTTTTCTCTTCTCACGATTCACCAAAAATATTTCATGCCCTGCGTAAATCAAATTGTTAGGATTCTTCTCGTGAAATGATTTTATTTTTTTTTTAATCTTGAAATTGAATTGTGTATGCTAGTGATTGTTGAGCATTATTTGCAATGCCGTTGAGTTATTTTCTTATTATTATTTCTGAGAATAACAATCGTTCCGGTTACAACATGAATCTCGACAAGCACAAAATTTACGGACCAGTTGCCCACCCCTGACACCAAAAATTAATTTTCATTTACACAGAATGTATTACTGTATTTTTCCTGCAGTCGGATTTTTCTCCAGCCCCTAACACCTTATCTGTCTAGAGGTAGTACCATCACTCATCGATCACTCATTGTTTGTTCGTCTTCTTCTAATCCCGCATTATTTTTCTCGTGGTTGTGATCTCTCTTACCGTCAAATATTTTTCAAACATTTTTTTCATCCGACAACTTCTGTCAGCGACTGGGGAGGTAAAAAAACTTGACGTTTATTATTCGAATTGATAGACATACCACTTGAAAACCTTTTTAGTGTCACATTATAAGCGGTGATATTAAAAGCGATAAAATAGAGTCGTCCTTCCGAGACATGACACGTATTATGTACGAATAATGGCTTATTTGAGAAATCGAAAATCTCATATTGAGCAAATGTCATTAGGAGCCAATAAACTGATATAGTCTGTGAGCTACGGCCAAGACCCCGGAGATTTTATCCGACGACCAAATTGATTTATTTGACGTTCAGTGGCCAGGTGTCACTTATATTGGGGATATTTTTCTATGTCTGTATTATGCTTAGACACAGGGCATTTATAGTGACAGGCACAGATCTCCCAATTAAACAGTAGGTAGAATCGTCGGCAGACAAATTGTCCAGTACAAGGAATTAATATTTTGTCGTGAATCCACCGAAAGCCGTAATTGCTGTTAACAAAACAAACTTGTTGAGGGGAACAGAATACTGGTTCTAACCACACGCCGCGGTTTTAATATCGTGTTTCGGCTATTAAATATCAGTCGGCTCTAGGAAAACGTGCTTAAACGAAAAAGCTTTTTTAAATCTCATAAGCAGCACACAGTGGACATAATCTATTTGGAAAGGTGTTACTATTCCCTTCCAACCGTCTTCAGTGTAAGACACAGCGAAACGCTGGACCCCGTTTTATTGTTTGAGCGCCGCAAGTTCTGATAAATGCGCTGACGTGCTTGTCTCCATAGAACATTGATTAAAACCATGAAAGGGTTGAATTTCCTCTTTTTACTTCAAATACTGTGTGCTAACGCGGACGTGTGCTTCTTGATTGCACGACCCCGCAGTGCCGTAGCCCTCGCCAACCCACCCCGAGCGCTGCTCGTTTTGTTGTATTGTAAACGGCGCGATGTTGACTGGCCGGATCATGTAGCTCTCCGCGCATGGAGGTATGAAAAACCTTGCGCACCTGAAACAGTCGTGGGAAAACTGCCCGCCTGTAATGAGGCTCTAACAAGGCGTTGGTATTAACACAGAAGTAAACCGTCAGTTTACATTGCAATCAGATCCTACGATTATCCCTTCAAATTTCAACGCTTTTCCTCGTATATTTAGCGTAAGGCTTTTGTGAACGTGTGTGTTTTGTTAAAAAGCGCGCGGATTAAATTCTGTCTTCCTATTATACCCATATTATTTCAGACCAAGTTACCTTAAACCTCTTGGGGCGACCAGGCAGACGCTTCGTGCTGATGACCGGTTAAAATAATAATTGCTCAGCCGCGTACATGCCGATATCATTAAAGAGGATCTGCATGAAATTTCCTTGATTGTCATAAACTGTACATTCACGCAAATAAACTACATCTATATAAGAGTATAATCGCTACCATACGGATACAAACAAGAGTTAAAGGCATACAATCTGACATTCAGTATTCAGCCGTGTGAATTTCCGCGTTAATTTTACGTTAAATAGGTGGCACATATTCCAATCAGGCATGGCAAATTCTTATAAGAGAGAAGCGGTCAACCATTTTCATTGATGGTAACCAGACATCAAGATTGTCGATTTGACACATCTTTATCACTGACAACGAAGGTTTTCACATAGTCAGGACATTGCATACATATACCTTCTGAACAATATTATCATCACAACCTGGAGATATGCCTTACCACAAACGGGAAATCTAGTTCAATAATCGCGATAATAACTCTCAGAAATATTTTTGAGAATATGTATGGCTGAAGTCATAATGCTACCAGATTCCTAAATATATCTCGTCATTGAATATGGAGAAATCAACCAAAACTAACCAAAGAATGAAAACGTCAATAAAATACCCATATATATCATGTCATGTATCGTATAGCCGAGTTAATGGACTTCGTGGATGACGGCTGCCTACTGGGATTTGGATCTGAAGTTGAAACATGTTCTTCTTGATGACAGTTCCTTATAGCTCCCTCAAAGACTCGGTGGGTTATTCCGCGTTGATTTCAATCCTCGTTTTTGATGAACCGTATACTTGTAATGTATGTCTAGCTAGCTATAGATTCACATTCATCATCACGAATATGATCATGATCCGAATATAAGTGTCCGATCCGACATTCAATAACCAGCCGTCGTCCACAGTCTCATCCATTCCTGTATAACATTAAACAAAGCAATTGGGTTGAATGTTTGGTCCCCCGTGCAATTTGTCCTGAGAGTAAGCGAAAGCATACAGTGACCGTTGGAACATATGCTCCATATGCTTTATAGTGAATACGATATTCTCTATCCATCGGTCTTTCACATCCAAGTGTATTTTCATGTTGTGTTCTTGAGTGTATCGTATCCCATTCATGCGTTATGTCGCTCAATGGCACTTACAGAAACAACATTGAGGGGATATCGTCCAGCTTTAACTCCCTCTGTACCGGCATGTTTAACAGTTTCAAGCTGGTATCAACACTGTCATGAACATGAATGAAGCGAAGATATACTTATCAACACCTTCGAACAAGGTATAATATGATGACACTATTTGTCTAGAAATACTTCATTTTTGAATTCAAATGACAGGCAATCATTGATATATATTTTTATCGGTACAATTGTACCGATACGGTACAGAGAGGGTTAAAGTATCTGATTGGTCAATTCGAACTTTCAAACTGAAATCGAAGATTTTTCATTGGCCTATAGAGAAAATTGGAAGAAAATCGAGTCAATCAAAGAGTTTCTGTTGAGGTTCATTTGGGAATATTTTAGTTAACGCTTTCTTCGCAATGTCCAATACTAACGCTATATAAAATATTAGAAAAATTATTTTATAGAGTCTGAAATGAACAGGATTTGACAGGCAGTCTGGTTGATGGAACAATGCCAAATCTAATACATCACCTACGAAGACTGTCTTAAGATTAAATCATTGTGAATAAGTTCACTGTGGAATCACTAAGTCTTTTGACGCAAATAATACCGATGCCATAAGTACAACATTAATATAAATAGAACTTGATTTCTGGTCTACATGTAGTTGGTGAAACAATTCCAGTGTGAAATATACTAAACACATCACATACGAAGATCATTGAGACTTCTGTTACCTAGGATTTCGGGATTGTTGTAAAATATCAAGTTGAGCTATTACTTTCAAGTGAAGAAACGCTGTCACCGTCACACACTGAATGATTAGTATAAACCCAGGATCCAGAAAACTTGGTCCTAATATAGGCACGGCGGAAGCAATTGATGATTGGAGGGGCCACTATCACAAGACAATAGGCGAGGGTGCCTAGACCCCGGAAACTCCAGGGGTTTCACATGACTGGAGTATTCTAGCGTATTACCGAGCAATAAAACAAGAAATCTTCGCCTGTTTTGTTGTTTCGTAAAACATTTTTTTTCTAAATTCGCCGCCAAGCAAATGATGCTACTTGGAAGTATTAATAATCTAAATATTAAATATATATCATTTCAATCGAAAGGTTCAGTAAGCTTTGACCATGTCACTAACACACACTTTTTCTACTTGTTGGATACTCCTGGTGCTTATTGGAAAGTTAAATCTGCATTCAATACAGATATATAGGTTTTTTTCGCTTTAGTCTTTCGGGTTTTTTTTATATTTTTCTCTGTCTTGTTTTTGTTTTGTTTTCTTTGTGTCGTGTTTTTGTCCTCCCTGAAAATATTGGGATATTCCATCGTTCCTACAGCAATACTTGACGATGGTGTCTTGTCTATACTACAGCCTGTCTGAAACGGAGATGTATGAGTAAATTATACGTATGCTATACCATTACACACCTTTGAAAATCTTCATCAATCAGCAACTGCTGTCACATAGGCCGAATCATCCAAACTGACGCTGTTATTACACCTATAGTGACATTGGCGCTGTTGAATTCGGTGTGGAACATATCAAGAAGTTTATTCTTCCTCGGACCCAAATAATGACGATGTCATCAACATATCGGGGGTACATAAAGATGTGAGAAGTTAGAGCCTTCGAGGATTGCAATATTCATTTGATGATATCAAATAACGTCAAATTATTTTCTTATTATCAATTACACATGTGCCATAGATAATCAATAATTTGCACAGTTTATGTGACTTGGTAAGCTATCTCGAGTAAAAAATAAAGATGATGGTTCTAGGCTTTATCGATTGTAATTCTGTGCTCGATTGAGAAGCAACGATAACCTCGCGGCATTAAGCTGTCTATTTATTGAAGGATTAGCAAATATCTGTCGTTAATTTGGCAGATAACGCGATCTTAATTAGGCGCCTTAACACATTACAAGAAACAGGTCATTCAGAAACCCTCAATGCATGGTCCAGTATCGTGGTTCGATACAAGCTTACATAATTAACATTTAGTGCAGTAGTTTTCACTCACTGGAAGATAGCTGAACACAATATTCGGTAGTTTCGCCTGAAATGCAATAAATGTTTCAGTTCTAAATCACATTATCTTTATTTACAAACAAAACAATACTCCAAAACACATTTGGTATAAATAATATGCGTTAATATGATAGACATTAACTGGAATCCAATTGCAAAAAGTATCAACTTCGGCTAGTCAATAACTTTACCAAAAAACCCTGAAAGTCAGCTTTTATTAGACACTGGAAACACTGGAAGTCAGCTTTTTTAGGCTTGATTCAACGTTATAAACGGTGGACACAGGGTATCGGTGCGTTTAACATGATGTGTTTAGGTTTCGTTTGGTATATTGTGCATCACAAATCATAAATTATTGTGTAATTATACACCTTTGACAAGTGTAATTATACACTTTCAACAACTGTAAGTATACACCTTTAACACAACGTGTATTTTTATTGCCCAGTTTATCGCTGCTTTAAAACTTATTTAAAACTAATTATATCAATTTGATACTTGATTCACTATAACGTAAAACATTTTTAAAAAAACATTCGAATCAAAAAGGAAGTACAAACTCCAACAAAAGTCCAGTCCAAACTGAGGTCTTCATTCCAAAAGATGTAGATGATTCTAATTGCAGCTAAAAACGAATAAAAATATTTTTGGTAGACAGAGTTTGTCTTTCTCAAAAATTTGTGGAAATGATTTTAATACTATGATTCTTGATAATGGCTAAAGGATTGCCAAATGATGACATAATAGTTACGCGAAAGTTAAAATACTGATTGTGTTTATACATATATAGGAGTGACGTATTTAACATGTCTTCTGGATTAATGTGTAGGGCGTTCTTTTATCTGGAATTTGTAGACTGTGCGAGAATTCACCACAACAAATATTCCATCCATACTAACCTGACTTCCTACAAGGTCATACAAATGTGTGTTCTTATTTAACGCAATTGTGATGGATAGATATATCCGAGGAAGATAACACCCATATTTTTTATAGGCAGTCAAAGTTACAATTCAGAGAAACATACAGTCACGTAAACGAAATAACGGATCATGGGCAATTGTTGAATGTGACACATGACTACAGACATCAGCTCCGCCATTCAGTAGACAGTCGTCGTTCACAAAGGCTTTCCGAGTACGTAAGACAATACCAACACCAACCTCCAAGCAGGCATAAAATAATAAATATGAATACACACGCCATTGTCCTGACAGAGAGAAGCAATTCGCATTAATTAATGATGCCAGCAAGACATCAGGATGTTCGTATCTTCCAATCCGTATCACTGACGAGTATTCTTTCTTCGAGCTCTTGCTATTACCGTCCAAATCATGAACATCTCCTCAATATATCGAAGGTACATAATAAGTAATACAAAAGGTTAGCCGTCTGGCGCTACGTTTCGTAACTTGTGTTACGCCTAACCCGGGCTAGGAGCCGTTTGAATATCATGTGTGTTACATCTCTATGGCCTTCAAATGAACAGCGAAATCAAAACGTGACTGAGATCCATGCTCTGGAAAATGACTGAGAAATACATTTGGATAAAGAATAATGGTCAGTGACGATGAGTTTATTTATCTAACTTGCGTCTAATTACGCTTAATCCGGGTTAGAACTGTTTGAATATCATGTGTTCAAATGAGCAGACACAATCAAAGCGTGACTGAGATAGAGACTCTGGAAAATGACTGGGAAATTCATATGGATAAAAAATAACGGCCAGTGATGGAATTTTATGTAAAGAATACATCATGACTTGTTGACATCATTTAAAGCTGTTGGACGCTTCTCTGTTGTACAAAACCATCTTGTGGTCTTTATATTTTTAGTTCATACACATTTGGAATTGATGCTAACTGTCATACGAAATAGGTCTTTCGATTATTGAGGAGGAATTATGTATGGACGACGGCTGAATATTGAATGTCAGATCTGACGGTTGCTATCTCGATTATAATTATAATATTGGTTTAATAATATCAATTATACTTGTGAAGACAAGGCCTCCTAGTGACAAGCATGAGTATTCAACTATAATCGTTTTGTTAATGTTTACGCAAACCCATACGTAAGCAAGATAGATAAATGTGTTTATCGACGCGCGAGTTCCTTGTCATGTAACTCTTACAACAAGGGTCGTGTGGAGAAACCGTTGTCCCCCTGTCTCTGACTGTGGGGATAAGCAGTTTGATAGCCGCTTAAAATTGCTGCGTCTTAAATCTTTTAACATGAGCTTTATCCAAGCTCAGCGCTCAGGTCCTGGTGTTACGATATAGTTCAACAATATCTAAAGACTAGACAGGTAATATAACCAACTCATAGTATCTTTTTAAAAAGTTGAATCTCCGAAACTTATTGTGGATAGTGACAGCGCTGCTTGTCATGAGTTAAAATAGCGGGATCTTCTCCCATGCATGTTTAACGCTAATCAAACTTTAAAGGCTTGTTCAAATATGTCAATAAATATGCAAGCGAATGGTTAAACTTGTCATCCGCCAATACAAATGTTATCACATGTAGACATTTTAATAAGGTAGTCCGACAAGAATTTAATTAATCTCTAATTTATGTGTTGTAAAAACACAAATAAGCACATTTCACCACAGACTAAGTATAGAATACACCGATATCATGGTGTTTTATTTATTTCAATAAAATATCATGAATATTGAAATGTTTCGGATTTTCATCATGCTTACATGAATTAATGAAGTTTTGAGGGATTTTTTAAGGATAATTTACTTCTTTGTTGAACGGGTGCAATAACTATCGACGCTCCTTATAATTTGTCGCTTGATTGAATACCACTCATAGTTTCACCTTTTTGCGTCGAAGGTTTCAACCGAAATCAATTTGAAACACAAATGAGGGAATATTATACCATGTAGAAAACTCTACTAAACTTGTCAAGCTGTGTTAAAAATCCCGTTGTAATAAATTCCGGTTATCACATTATAATCAATATATATATTCACGTTTATTCGTTTATAACAACGATTAACCAAGTACCATGGGGAGCACGTCAAAGAAAGTTTTAACTGCAAAGTTTTTCCTCAAACTTGTCACCAATTTGTGTCTGCGGTTTTGTCGCCTCATTCCACTTGTCTCGATATTGCGAAATTCTTCCCAGGCCTTGGTGGATAAAAGGAAACAATCCTAGCAATTACGAAACATTCTTGCCATTTTCAACATTTCCCTTCTCTGCTGCCGAAAAAATCTGTTAAGACTATAAACTCTTGTATAGATCTACCATCTCAACAAACACTCGCTGACGAACACCAAACACAGTGATATCGAGTTGGAGATTCCAACCATTGTTGAAGCAGCAATCTATCATAACGAGGAAGTACTAGTAATGTTATAGTAAAGTAACTTAAGACTTCAAGGGAAGTGTAACAATTAACTCAAACTTTTAATATATCCGGTTGTAATCAAATTTTTCCAGAAAGTTAAAGTTCATAGCATCAGAGATAATGTTAATCATACATGTTGAAAGATGTACTTTATTGACTGGAACTATGAGATCGTAAGGTATTATTTCCCTGAAGAACTTTGTTTGATTCAGAACCTGAGGTAGGACATGTATAACATATTTAAATATACCACTTAAATTTTCTACAATTAGTTTAACAGAAGGAGAAAAAATTAAACGTAACTTCCATTGAAAAACATTTCCATCAATGTGTTAAAAGTTTCCATATAATTATCACTTGCTATTACTCTTTTATTTAGATTTAGAGAGAAGTCATCCGAAAAACGTTTCACGTATTTTATCATTTGGGGAAAATATAAGAAAACTTTTTGTAGATAAAACAAATTGAATTGTCACCTTTTTGAAGATCAATTTCCAATAAATTTGTGAAATAATTGGCATAACTAGACAGATTAAGCAAAATAATTTGTTCCCAGTATTTTGTCTCCAATTTTAATTGGCATTCAATTACCAAATTAATGCTAAATTTTCGTTTTTAATTTCTTATCCAAATACACAATACCTTATAAATTATTACCAAATAATTAATAATATGTAAAGATGAAGTTAGATTTCATAATGCCTTGTATGAGACAGTTGTGGATTAACTCCAATGAATATGTTGGGGATATTAATAAATTCTGTGTTGTCAATAGCTGCCTATCGCATAGATTCAACGCCTTTATTGGTGTTTGAATTCCTATGTGCTGTTATGCTCAGCCTAATATTTTGATAAAATGTAGACGGATTAATTAGACTCTAACAGTCCTTCTACAACTGAAATAGGAAATACTATACCCACTATCTATATATACATATATATAACGCTCGCTGTATTTATTGCTTTCCTCAATGCTGTGCTCTATGCTTGAGCAATACTAGAGTTCAATCTTCAGATAATATAAGGAAGTATCAGTGGCAAAAGTACATGTCTGATAATGAGAAAACCTATGTAAAGGAAGTCATTAACAGGTCTCAAAAGGCATTGTAATTATTTAAACAATTACACCATTCATAATTTAGTGTTAGATTAAAGAACATTTAAGACCTATTGAATGCGGACACGTGCAGAGTAAATTGATGATGATGCGCCAAACAAGTGATTCTTAGTATAAATAAATCGATGTTTTAGAGAACCGTTATTCCATGCAACTTAATCCAGTTAATAATCACTGAAACCAGATAGTACATAATTTTACCCAGAACCTGGTCGCTTGATTGTTCCTCGCGTAGTAATTAAACTGAGGATGATTGCAAAATGGCGGAAATTATGAAATACATGTAGTTAATATGTTTCGTCACTACCGATGGATATTGTACTAACCTGTTATGTTTCGTTGGAGTAGCTCTCCCCAGTGATCTTGTTTAATGAACAGCAGTATACCAACTCGAATATTTCACAGTCGAACAGGAATTTCAAATCGAAATATTATGCGACTTTGAAAAGTTTCAGTATAATCAGTGTCCATTCTCTGTACATCCGAACATGATAAAGTATCAGGGAGCCAAAGACGATGGTCGAAGTTTGTCCAACTCGGTGTCTATCGAACATTTCCTGAACGTGCCAAACGAGGCAGCACAATCGAGCTGGTCAAATTCTGGTGATCGTCCGAGACGGTTTGCTTGGACAGTTTACTGGTAGGTTACCGCTTAGTGGACAGCACGAGGGATTAACCAGACAGAAAACCCTGTTAACAAAACATAGGTAGCAAACTAAAGTGTTATACACGTAAACATGTTTGACAGCAAATTTAACGTCTGAATCCGATCTGAGGGGAGGCTTCAGTCGACCCTCCCTCTGCCTGCCACGGGGTATGCAAAGTTGGGATCTAGCAAACTCATTCAGAGTCGACTGTCCATGCGGGTTGCTCGATGTGTATAACTAATACTCGGAAGAACTGGACGTTGATAAACGAAAGTGATCTAAGATATACACAAGTGACGTGACGGATAAACTTTAAAATCACTTTTTTGGCCAGGGCGTCGTCAGCTAGTTGTACGGGTCTCGAGTCTCGAGTGGTCGTAGGTCACACGCGGATGATATTTAGCCCCATTTACGGAGGAATCTTTGAATGACTTCGATAGAGTTTTAAGCCAAACTTGCCACGGTCCTCGGAGCTTTATGATCACTTCCTAATGTAGCAACCAGTTAACGAAAGGCTAAAAAGTGTTTACAAATTCAGAGAAAAGTTTGCTATAAATTTCGACTTCGTGTACACAGGGCAAATACCGCCAAGTGCCTGAGTGAGATTTCCGTGTCTGTTCGGCTGTTTCCGACAACGACTGTCGTCTTGCGCGACGTCTGGTGAACGTGATTATGGCGGCAATTCGCACATGTGACCTTCCATTTCCCCGCCCCTAAGCCAAATTTGACACTTGGGCAAGTTTGTGCTAATACTATGTCTTTTCTGTGGCTTGTTATTGTCCAGGGGTCTGTTTCCCTGTTTATTTTTGATCCGAAATGTCAAACAAACCAAATACATCAACAAGAAATACGCATCATCTCGGCAGAATCAAGGTGCGGACACGCACTCCGTATTACAGCTAAATTCCGTCGGCGCATGCTTGTCAATTTGAACGAATATCCACACTAACATGCCAATATTACAGGCTAAAAATAAATAGGTGCCAACCCGAGGTAACTTTGGCAAATTCAGCAAATATTAATTTTATTAAAGTGTGTGGCCATATATACACCCATAGTGATCCAGGACAGTTTGTAATTTCTACGGTATTCTAGATAATGTATATTTGCATAAAAGAGTCAAATCCGACATTCAGTAATGAGTCGTCGTTCATATAGAATTGTTGAGAATAATAGAATAAATGAAAGCCATTATTCACAATACTCTATTAGCAATATAATCAATGTTTTATAGTACGTCACGACTCCAACCTGAAACCTGAAACATTCATTTCTTATCATTATTTCAACAGGCTTTTCTAGCATCACATCCACTCGCTCGATTCATGACGCTCGCGCGCTCACGAGAAACGAAAGACATTTTTTGCCTAAATACAACCTAATTTCTTGGAAGAGAGATTTGGTCAACTGTGTAAAAGTAACGGTAAGACAGTCCGGTAGGAAAAATCTTCGGTACCTACCTAATAACCTTCCCGAGAGATTTTCTATTGATTTGAACGCAGGTAAGACATACATGTATGAGAAGGGGCATTGTTTCAGGATCTTTCAATGCATTCAATTGGGTAAGACATCACGATGTTCCTATTGAGAAATCTGTAACAGTTCTTATCTTACAATATGAATTCGACCAGATTCTCCGGCAGACAGTCCTCGTCCACAAAGCAGTTCCACGTCAATCAATAATCGGAACACCATTTTCGTATGATACCGTTAGCTCCAAAATCCGTATAAAATGAAAATGTGTATCAACTATTATGAATTCAAGTACATCATATTCATATCATCAAAACCTGATGACTGATAAAAGTCGTCATTTTGTTTAGAATATAGCCTAGGCCCCACATCCGACGTTCAATATTTAGCTGTCCTCATCCGCTTTGATTCTGGATGTTCATTTGAAAACCATGTAGATGTAGAACACACGATGTTCAAACGGTCCCTAGTCCCGGATTAAGCGGAATTAGACACGATTTACGTAACGTATCAGTGTACGATATATATCACAAAATTTGAGAAACTTTGAATATAGACATTTGATGGTATAGCACTGTTTGACAAGTTTCTGTGGCGTTGATAGAGATCGTCAGATTTTGCAACCAGCAAATGCTACCAGGCGAGATATGTGTACGCTGTATGCAGGCCCTTCTTATCTCAAAATTGTAATCGTCTCTTTTGTCGTATAGAGTTGACGTGGGAGAAAGCCCTTTCATTCTTGTAAAGTTATAGGTTCACATCTGATATACTATCTGGACTATCAGTAGTTT
Source organism: Hanleya hanleyi (assembly GCA_036873755.1). Lineage (NCBI taxonomy): Eukaryota > Metazoa > Mollusca > Polyplacophora > Lepidopleurida > Hanleyidae > Hanleya > Hanleya hanleyi. The sequence goes on along the minus strand of JAVTVY010016818.1, from coordinate 19,111 downwards.
TCTTCACGTCCACAGGAGGGGTAAAATGGGGATTATCCAGGGCAAGGATATCGTCTATATAGCGATTGGTGAATGAGAAAGAACAGCCTTTGAAATGGTTTCTTTGACCATTTCTGCATACAGGCATACGAGAACAGATATAGGTGTGTCAAACGTGGTGCACCAATTATACCCTTTGAGATACCTATATGCTGTTAGTTCATGGTGTTACTAAATTTCACATAAATATTGATCATGAAAAATATAAGCAATTCGATAAACAAAGAATCATCCCAAGAATGATATCCTTTATGTGCAGTGAATATATTCGGTTAGCAGATTTTCCGAACACCGATGATATCAATGAACTAGATTTTCAATAAGTTCCTGATGAGGAATAGTAGTATAGATAGTCGAGAAAAACCCAAGTTGATACGTGCCTGTACGGTATGTGTACTTTGTCATCTAGTTCTTCCGTAAGACTTTTTGAGTGTTTATGTATCCACATACATTCTGCCTCTGAATATTTTAGAATGGCAGCACAACAATTCTTGCAAAATGATTAAAATGCCTGTAGGGCCTTTGTTAACAGAGATGACCGAAGTTTGTTGTACAAATTCTAAAACTAGCTATAAATCTAGCTTTATTTGGTGTGTTTTGCATTTTAGAACTCCAATACAATTTTGGTATAATGGGAGCGGTACGAATGGAAATACCTCTTTACTTGAGTTTGTGTTTGTGGAATAAACCTTCCGAAACAATTTCCATGAATCAGTAGGTGAAATAGCGATACTTAACTCCTTAACCAGCACATGATCACAGTAATATTTACATATAAATAATGGGGTCTTTGGGGGTCTTGTCTTCTCGAAAAATAACGAATTTACTTTGGAGGTCTGCATTAAATTATTGCACCCTGGTGTCTCTCAATTATTGTTTTGCTTGATGAAGTGTATTTCTGTCGATGTGGCGGATGGTATCGGCAAATCAGCCAGGAAGTACTATAGACTCTACTTTTTCTCGTTTTGACCACTCAACAACGGACTGTTCAAGTGCGCTTTTGATCGGCTATGAAATTTATATTTCTCGGCTCTCTATATTTTGGTCCCTTTATCAGGAGTATGTTAACCCTAGCTGGCCTGGGCGATTTGGTCTGTACCGCAGCCCGGGGGAGGCGGAAAGTGCCCTCCCGAAATATTTTCGCTATGGCTAAGGCTAGAGGGCTGAAACTTACCACACTATATCTTTGGGTCAAGCTCTACAAGAAAATGTAAAAAAAAATCCGAGATGGCCGCCATGATGACGTGTGACGTCATTTTCAAAAAGAGCATTTTTGGACGATTTTTGGTCAAAATCTTCGAATTTTTTAGGGTTTTTTTTCTTCGCAAAAACTGCATGATAAATTAGTAAATAATAATCTGATATGAAATAAAATAAGTTTTACCCGCTTTTCTATACAGAAAAGCATAAATTTTGAAGAAATATGACGAAAACATCATTTTTTCTGGTACCCCACATGGCCGCAATTTTGAATTTACCCATGATCCTCTGCTCGTGTGGTTATGCAAATAGGCTCAAAATGACCCCAATATGATAACCTATAACTTCACGAAGTTTCAGCTCCCTTTTTTGGCGTTCCCGAGATATCGCAGAAAGTTTGGTAGTGGGGCATTTTACCCCAGATGGCCGCCATTTTGAATTTACCCATGATCCTCTGCTCGGGGGGTCATGCAAACAGGCGCAAAATGGCCCCAATATGATAATCGGAAAAGTCACGGAGTTTCAGCTCTCAATTTTTTGTCGTTCCGGAGATACGAGCAAAAAACCAACAGAGGAGACGGAAAGTGCCCCCCCCCCCCCCCAGCAGGCCAGGTAGGGTTAAGGTCCATATTGCACACTATATTATGGTTAACAGTCACAACAGGATTATGTCGTTCCTAGATGAATGTCGGCGATTCATTTCTCAGTCACACTTTCACTGTGCGTGTTCATTTGAATATCATGGAGATCTTGATCGCCATGCTAAATTCGCTCGATCAAAGGAGCGACATAATTAATGTAATTAATATTTATAATGATTGTATCGCACCATCAATAGTCATCGTTTTGTCACCTAAGTAAATGTATACAAAAAATAAGTCGATATCCACAGGGAGCAGCTACCTCAATGTCACGAATATTTTGAAATTATTAGAACTTATTTTCATTCAAAATTTTCATTCCTGTTCCAAATCCAATCAATACTGTTTGAGTTAGAACCAAAAGCTTTGATATTGTTCTTTATTAATCTAGACTGTTAAACTGGGTTTTGAAATCATATTGTATTTCGATTGTTGCCAATTTACAGGCAAAGCTTGAATTTGCTCAATAGCTCTTAGACTGTCAAAAGAATTTCAAAAATATATCACCTGAAAGTTTGACCAGTATTTTGTTTCAGTTTTAGTACTTTTACTCTGGACTCAATAATTGCCTTCATTAAGAAGGAAATAAAATATCAAGTTGTACTTATAATTTGCCAAAATGAGATGAGATCTAGCGAGATCTCGTCTCAATAACACTCGATTTGGGAAATCTCCTTTCGTTGCAAGCCATATATATGACAGTTATTTTAAGCCTGATCAATTTCCCAAATACCCGAAAGTCCGAAAGATTCATCTTTGTATTTGGTATTTAAATTACAGAGTGTCATGGCAGTTATTTGAGCTGCCCACTTCTGGGATTGAAGACCCCAGAAAATGGCATCTTTAACAGGGAAAAACAATGGCGGTATTGTGTCTGTTTTTCAATTGTTTATCCGACAAACTTTTCTTCGCTGTCGTAAAACAGTAAAATCGATCGAGCACACAGCCGCGAGATGCTTCTGTGTTCGTGTGCCGTCTACACAGACAGAAATAAGATAGGGATATGAGTTTTAGTGGTATCTTTGGCCAATAAATTAAACAATTTTGTTTCTGAATATTCATCTATCGAAAAAAGGTAACTTGGTGCCATTGCATTCTTTTAAATTTTCTGGCAGAGACTAATCCAAGTCCCGCCGGGAACATGCCGGTAGGCTGCGATAACATAAACTTAGAATTGCCCAGGGCAGGTCGGGTTAGGTGGCTAGCATGGAGGTGTATAGGTGAATTAATGTGGATTCACTATTTAATTCTTCACACAATTCTACACAAAATCGAAGAGTCACATATCATGGATAAAACGCCAGAGGCTTGTGCTATTATGTTAAGCTTTTATGCTGTACTGTATCATAGCTTTTTACGTAATAGTATGCCTGTTAGAACTGCCAATCTTGGATTTGTCTGTAATTTGATGTTCAGTTGTAGAAAAGGTGATTCGTTAACAGAAAATGAATGTTTCAGGTTCGGGGTATGACCCACATGTACCACAATTTATCACATGTCATTGTTCTAAGCTTCCAGATAATACAACTAAAATAAAATGGGCGTTAATGAACAAGTTTTCCAGTGTCTTGGACCAAAAACAAATATATAGTATCCCTCTCAGATTAGACAGTCGATTAGCCGTCGACCACAAATAGCTTCATCTAAAATTGAATGAAGCTTTCCGCATCACCATCCCGTTATGTACTAATACGTATAACGAGAAAGTCAACTTAGTAGAATTCCATGTTACCAGCAAGATGACGACGTCACATCCTAACAAATTACAATTATATTGTCAAGTAGTTTCTAAGGGTTTATCTTAGTCACGCTTCGTGATTGTTCATCCAACACCTTGGAGATTTGAATACACCGTACGAATACACCGTTAGACTAGGTGCCTCGTGATAGCACAGTTTAAATCACGTGATATGATTAGTTTCTATTGGTATATTATGTAATCACGTGTCGTCGTTGTTTTTGTCGTAGTATAGTACAACCAGACACAAAAGCTACAAATAGGCCTAAGTCTAGATTTGTCTTCTCCAGTCAAAGGGTAATATCACAAGTTGTAGTAAAGGTCATATGGTGTTAAGAAACCCACGTTGACACAAGCTCGTGTTCCTATTGTCCTAACATACTTTGTTGAATCTACGCTAATAAGTTGATAAGATGTTAAATCATCACGAATTAACAGAGGTGGGCGGGACGGAATGTGCTGTTCGTAGTAACTGATCACATAACTCTGCAGTAACAAGCTCAACTCGTAACTTCAGTTTAACACCGATCAGCACATAGCATTAGGATAAAAAACCTTGAATTGTGGTTTTCGTTAACACTGTCTTGTACAATTTAATCCTTTTAGTTTGAGGTTAAACGAAACAACGCCCGATCTGTTCACCGGTAGATGGAGATCTGCGGAGCGTAGGGTTAGCTTACGTCCAGCACAGTTATGATTTAAGAAAAGGAAAAGAAGTTACACGTATTAAGAACGCTTTCTGCGGATATTGTATTGTTAGTTGTTAGGAAGGGGTCAGGCGAACAAGATTTCCAGCATGTTTCCTCCGTCTTTCAACATTTAGAAAGGCACACCCGGTCTGACGAGGCGTGCTGGCAGCCGGGCGATCAGCTTGGTACGAACCAGAGGTGCTACTCTGGCTTTTCGTCTAACTAAACTCCGTCAGTTCGCATTGTCCACGACTAACAACGTGAAAGTCCTCTGAAATCGAGTTAACATATCTTAATCTTCATGTCGGACTTAGCATCGCGGTAGAGTTTCTACCTCCTTGAGAAAGGACGCGAAATGCTTCGGCTTCCTCGGGACTGTGACGGACGTGCAATTAACGTGGTTACGGCCAGTCTCGGTACTCAGGCTGGCATGAAGTCACAGTTACACGGGAATTTTAAAAGTTGAACTTTTGCGCATTAGCGCTGCAAAATCCCCATATTTCACTGCGTTTGTCCACCACGTTTCATAAGGGTACGGCAACAACGGCAGAAGTTCTCGGAAAAGTTTACTAAGGGATTAAGGGAAATTATCATCCGAGAAACGCCGCAGCTGATAAAGAACAACGGAATGATTAAAACTGTAGGATAGAAAGAAAGAAAGAAAGAAAGAAAGAAAGAAAAGACTAAAGCCGCGAGCAAATTAAATTAGAACTGAAAATAATTACAAAAAAGTTTTCTTTAAGGCCAATTGTCCCTAGCAAAATGTATTTGCAGGCAGGCTCGTGAAGTGGAAAACAAAAAAATAACAGCCAAGTGCGTTACGTTTATGAATTATTCTTCGATCAAAGCAATTATTTTTTTGGGTGGTTACATGGTTGTATGTACATATAGAAATTAGGATATGAACTATGCAGATTACATCTACTAAACTTAAACGTGTTTGTATAGAACGTTTTGCCTGTTAGGCGATGTTCTGCACAAAAACAAGACCACTGCAAAGAATGTAGAAATTTTTCTTCTTCATAACGCTGGGCTGTTAAATGAGAATGTATTACCTAACATAAACTAATATTTCACAGTCACTCTATACATTATTTCTCGGTCAACAATTCTCCTAATCTGTTGATGCACAGTAGGGTGAAGGCGGGGACATTTCATATGTTCAATCCAAAACCTGCCAAAACAGACTTTTCTTGAAGTTTACATACCCGCCTCGAAGAAAAGCTATGATCAATTGTATAAATTGTATAAAAATGGAGATATAAATAATGAAAATGTACAGCCTCAAGAAAACCAAAATCCAGGTTTTTCTTGGAATAGAAAAGGATTCGGTTTTATTACGGTCACACAGATAAGCGATTTTCCTATGACCAAAACGGCATATCATTTTACAATCGCCACTTTTCTTCTCTTAGGCTATTGATGGTCAATCCCACTATCGAAAGGCGCATGTAGCTGGAGTAAAGTAGATTCAAGCGATGTCTTGTGACAAAGTACCAATGTATAAACAAACAATAGGAAAATCTAGCTCCAAATTCAAATACATAGGTACAGGAACTCTCTGATTGGCTGGATCTTCTTCTCAAGGTCTTCACAGACCAATGGAATTGTCCGACTTTATTTTGAAAATTTGCACTGACCAATCAAAGGATTTAAAACTGGAAGATCTACTGAAATCTCTATCAAAATACATTGAAACGAGCTTCGCGTTGGATTAACACGATCATGTTTCCCTGAAATATTCAGATTTAGTATAAGATACACTTATAAACAACATCCAATCGTTTGAAAGACTGAAGTTGTATACTGGTTTCTTTGATGTCAGAAATTCTATTTCATTTCCAAAGCGAACGTAGCTCAGTTATGCTTCGATGTGACTGTTCATGTGAATATCATGAAGTCGTACATTACATCATGTTCATGCTCCTGTATAACAATCAAAAATAACACTTATATCTAATTATTTTTGGGATGAAACTTTTTTAGTAAAGCACAAATACTTGTGCTGGATGATAAACGTACAGGCCAATCTTATTTATCAAACATATTCAATGTTATATTATTTGATTCCTCCCTGCTATAGATGTCTGTTCATTTTTTTTCTTTCTTTTTTTCCTAAAATAAATTCCGCTGGCTCTTAATCTTGGGCTCGTTTCAGGCCTACTGTCGTTTGCAAAACATGAAGACAGGCCGCGGTGAATTAGGCCCAATCTTGCTGCCTAATTCAGGAATAATTAGCAAAACACTTCAAGAAATCTCCTTTTCGTGTTTTCGCGGTTTCGCGTTTTCGTGTTTTCGCGTTCTCGCGTTTCGCATTTTCGCGTTTACGTGTTTTCGCGTCTTCGTTTTCCCCCCTGTTTTCGCGTCTTCGCTCGTTCGCGTTTACGCATCGTGTTTTCGTGTTTTCGCGGTTTGGCGGTTTGGCGTAGAACTTTGTTTAACAAGTCTGATCTGTCCTTTTTGTAGTAAGACGTCTTTTCCCTTTTATACTGGGTGATCCATTGATTACATCTGACCCTTACAAAACACAAGTAACCCAATGTTATCCCAATAGGGCCTGCGTGACCATACCATTCAAGATGTCAACATGAACAAACACAAATGAAACGTGACTGAGATACATACATACAAACTGTTCGTGGGATCGTATATGCTGTAACTGTATGGTGTAACTGTTATCAGTATATGGTGTAACCGTTATCAGTGTATGGTGTAACTATTATCAGTAAATTGTGTAACTTTTATAAGTATATGGTGTAACCGTTATCAGTATATGGTGTAACTGTTATCAGTATATGGTGTAACCGTTATCAGTATATGGTGTAACCTTTATCAGTATACGGTGTAACTATTATCAGTATACCGTGTAACTCTTATTAGTATATGGTGTAACCGTTATCAGTATATGGTGTAAGTGTTATCAGTATATAGTGTAACTGTTACTAGTATATGGTGTAGCCGTTGTCAGTATATGGTGTAACCGTTTTCAGTATATGGTGTAACTGTTATCAGTATATCGTGTAACCGTTATCAGTATATGGTGTAACCTGTATCAGTATACGGTGTAACTATTATCAGTATACCGTGTAACTCTTATTAGTATATGGTGTAACCGTTATCAGTATATGGTGTAACTCTTTTCAGTATATGTGCAACTCTTATCAGTATAGGGTGTAACCGTTTCCAGTATATGGTGTAACCGTTATCAGTATATGGTGTAACTGTTACCAGTATATATGGTGTAACTCTTACCAGTATATTGTGTAACCGTTATCAGTATATGCTGTAAACGTTATCAGCATATGGTGTAACCGTTATCAGTATATGGTGTAACCGTTATCAGTATACGGTGTAACTATTATCAGTATATGGTATAACTCTTATCAGTATATGGTGTTACCTTTATCAGTATGTGGTGTAACCGTTATCAGTATATGGTGTAACTGTTATCAGTGTAGGGTGTAACCGTTATCAGTATATGGTGTAACCGTTATCAGTATATGGAGTAAGTTTTATCAATATATGGTGTAACTGTTATCATTATATGGTGTAACTGTTATCAGTATATGGTGTAACTTTTATCAGTATATGGCGTAACTGTTATCACGATATGCTGGCGGCTGATAAAGAGGGTCATGCTTATTATATATTCATTCCACCTATATGCCATTCGATCTAGATGTTAACGAGGCGTGGCTCATACTGGCGGCGTCGGACCCTACATATCCTACTATCAGAACTTCCATTCCAATAAGATTTTCTAACTTTGAGTCGTCGCTTACCTTTGACTCATACTCATACTCATACGAAAAAATAAATGTTCTCAGGGTGATTATATCGTCACAGGTCATGTCATTCAATGTGTCCGCACGAACACACGTTCCTGAGATAGATACTCCTCAGCAAGCGACAATCACTCGTGGCTGGTAAGAAGACTTTGGGTATAATGTAGTCAAATTATCACTATTTCTTACTTCAACCATCTTTTATCATTAAATATATATCATTAATTATGTTCATAAAATATTTCCCCGAAAATAATTTAAGTTACAATCGAAACCTACTGTCTTCACAATTATATAAAACTAAAATGTATCATCGCGGCAAATGTCTTCGTATACAGTTTCCCAAGCTGTGCTCAGCAAGCTAAAGAGTGAGTTTATTTCCCTGTAAGTCGTTAGTTCAATGCTCACCCGGGCCAGTGGTTTTGCACTGGTTCATTTCTATGTCGGAGAAGCATGTTCCTGGAATATGATTTCTTGTCAGATTACGTCCCTAACACAATTCTATATTATCGCTTACGAGGACCCTTCACGTCGGATGTTCTGGTCTGTTCTAATCAGCCATTGCGTTTATTGTCTTGGTATAGCGTTGGATATGACCCTCTGTTCCCGGTATGATGTGGTGTATCATGTGGAGTCAGGCGTGAGTATGATTTCAAGTCAGGTGTGTTCAGGTTTTTTGATGTATTTGAAGCACACATTGTGTTTTACGCCTTGTGTTTTCGTGATTGGATAAAATGAAGCTTGTATCAATGGGCATGGGACTTGGAAATTAAATGATAACTTTCAACAATAACTTTAGTCACATCATTGCCAATCATTTCAGGTTGTTGCTCAATATTTTTCGAAACCGCCGTCAGAAGCTTCCGTAAAACTGCGTTTTACTGTAATCTCTAATCCAAACTCTCTAATCGGTTCTATCAGTTCTCCTCCCATATCAGTTCACCTCCCCGCTTTAAAATGCCTCTCAAATAATTTGGTAAGAACCTGTCTAATTCAGATATACTCAATCTTGCATTACTTACACTTATTAACCATATACGAATTGTACACTTACCTTGGTCGGAACAGCTTTCTCAAACCTAGACGAATTATTCCTGTTCACTTTTGGATTGGCTTCAACTGTTCCAATTGTCCGCATATAACAAGACACAGGTCTATGTTATTTAAGTCCTGATTTAACTAGGGACATCTGCTAAATATTAACGTTCAAACTTTTCGGTATTCGCTTTAAAAATTTTGTGTGTCCTTTAGATTCTTCGTTGATATAAGAATTCACTTTCCCCTTCTGCTCTCGGTCGATATGGCTTATCAGAACTATGTTTGCAATGTCAAGCGGGAAATTAGGAAAAACTAATGTTTGGCCTCATCATGATAGTACGACTTCAAACCCAGCCAGTGGTCCTCGTATCTCAGGAAATATACAAAATTCTGTGTATAGTTACCGTTCTTCACAATCATCTCAACAAATAAGCATGTTCATCCCTGTGGTAATGATCCCAGGATCAGGAGAGTGGACAAACGCGGGACAGCTATTCACCAATCAGCACTATCGTAGTGAAACACAGTCACCAAGGATGACAAGAGTTTCTCAAAAAGAGATTGAATCGCCTATCAAAGAAGACAGTGACATCGCTAGCTAGCCGCTGATATATTGCCTACGAATAAACTCAGTTACGACTGAACGCCTGAAATCTCAATACTTTCCTGTAGACAGGTGTTCTACTTCCTACATTCAATTCTCTGCAATGTAAGGCTGTACAAACCCGCGCTGACATATGTAAACTTTAACAAATTACGAAGTTTGTCTTTCCAATAAAAGGGAATTCTTTGCATTGGTCGGGCGTATTGATTGGTCGTTCTCAAAGAAAACAAAGATAGCGAGTCGACGTCTCGAGCTGCTCCCCGCGCGATCGGATAGCAGACGCATACAACTTCCTATCGCCTATGGGACAACGAATGCTTGCCGAGATTTACAATAACTTTGGACTGATGGACGAGATTTAATTCGTGAAAAGCTCTCTCTCTCTCTCCAGTCCGTGTCATCTGATTGACAGGGGTAGCGACAGTCGTACTCAGAGATTCACCACTAATGCGATTATTGCCGATTTTTATCTTCGATTCATCTGCAATTATAGACTTAGTATAATCTCTTTATAGTATTAAGGGTATTCCAGGGAGGAGGATTTTACCTAATATTACAAGGAGACTTATGTGAGATATTGAGTGATTGAATGAGTTCAATGGAAATTCAATTCTCCGTTAAGGAGAAGCGGTCGCAAACAAGATCTCCCCACTAATGACGTACACGCCAAAATATCGCAATCAAACCACGCAACTTTCAGTTTTTGTAACAATCATTTAAACGGTTGTGGTCAGAAATTGTGGAAAAGGCTTATACGAACAGCGGTAAATGCTAACAGTATTAGCTCAATACGCAGCATGCTTAAGGCTTATTTCAGATTTGGACTTTTCAATCGTTAATCGCGTGTCTGGGTGCATTATCTTGGCCCATACACTCACCGCAAAAAAAAAAAGTGCTTCCATACATGCCCTGACGTGCTTTCACACAGAAACGCTTTAACACTTATTATTTTGAACGACTTCACACATTTTCGAGGAGTTCAAAGCTTTATGCTGACTGTAAACACGGCGATGTTCCGACCTCTGCAATCGCATGGTCAAGAACGGTAACTCATACGTCATCGCCTACCGGCGGTGGATTTAGTGGTTACACACCCAAACACGGCATTTTAGGTTTTCAAGTGTTTTCTGAAACTGGTACTGTGATATACATGCATTATTCCCAAACTAATCTTCTGTATAAATTCGGTTTTATTTGAGATCCTCCATTCACATCATGCGAAAATATAATCATTGTTGTCAAGATTAAATTAGAATTTAGAGTTCAACACTTTCGTCTACAACCTGTAACCATCTGGGTCATCTATACGCGGTAAGATTGACCCTGGGATCGTGTGTATCCATTTTCATGTGATGTCCTACTTGTTCAAAATTACAGATCTACCACACCTCTTGGGCAATATCTGTTTCCGAAATGGTATGAAAACCTGTGATTTATCAGATTTCTCGAGTCTGTTCTCCGCCAGATGAAGGCCGAACAGAATACGGTAAAGTACCTCATATCGTTCCGCGATAATGGAGGCACACGATTCGCAAGCCTTCTCTCGCTGGCTCATCAGCGTTCTGCCAGCTCAAAATGAAATTGAGATATTTGCGCTTTTTGGACACACACTCTTAGAAAAGTCGCGTGAAATTCACTCACGTCTGACTATAAATTGATCCCACTCTCGTTTAAGTCAACAACTCACCCAAGTTAAAATCGCTCACAAATTTGAATGAAGTTCGCTCAAACTTGAGTGAAAATCAACTGAAGTCAGAGTGGGATGAATTTCCACTCTCACCTGAGTGAAATATTTTTAGAGAGAAGAAATTATCTTAACAACGTAGAGTAGAGCTCTGCTCAAACTTCCAGGTTTCTAACACAAAAGTAGGAAAATATTCAATGAGCGAGGACCAAAATCTCGCCCGCCCCACTATGCTTTCCAAAGACGATACACACCAAATATATACTATACAATTCATACAGTGAATTCTGATGATTTCTACGGTGGCTCACACTGGCCGCGCGTGTACCTGGCGTATCCGTCACACTGGCCGCGCGTGTACCTGGCGTATCCGTCACACTGGTCGCGCGTGTACCTGGCGTATCTGTCACACCGGTGGCGTAATTATTGTTATATTGGGAAATCCACCGAAGTTACACATGTTTTATGTGTCAATGAATGCAGTGCACTGGATTATGACAGATTATTCTAGAATCAGCGATCAATATGTAGATAGCATGGACATCTGTTCTTCTAAGCTTCACATATATTTGATACATGCTCTGTTTGAAAAAAGAAGAGTATCTTACAAACTGGAAGCGAAAACAAAAAACACGAGCACGAACTATATTCAAAAACGAAAATATACATATGTATGCAACACAACCCGGCGCAGTTATTACTCCAAGCTCGTCAATTGCGTTCGCACTGTCGCTTAGCGTCACCCTTGTCTCTAGTGACGTACCGGTGTGATAGAAACGGTGGTCCCCAGAGACTGGACACTGGTCTCAGGGCGGACTCTGATATCCAAGTGACCTTTTTCAAATGTCGGTGTCCGAGCTGGGTTTAATCATAGCAAGCGGACACTCATATCCGAAGGACCACCGTTTCTTCCACACCGGTATACCGGATTCACTTTGCTTTCTTCATCGCACTTTTGAGGTTTCTCCATGATAAACTGAAGACCATCATGCTGCAAGCAACGATTGACCGCATCCGTTTTCCGAACAGCCATGTTTGTTTGTTTTTATTTTATTTTTAGTCGACTTTTTAATTTGTTTGTTACAAAATTGAAACCAAAATAAGGTGAAGCAATACAATGGACCAAAATTGGTTCACGAGCTATAACGGGATATACGAGTTTTTACGACCATCTTTCCATATATGTTAGATGACCAACGGACCAAATCACTCGCGAAAAGTACTTAAATACTTTTTTCCGACAAAATGAAACCGTAATATATTGGAACTATCAGTTGATATGGCGACAATATACTTAGTATATTTAGTCAGGTGGCTTAGGGTCATTTTTCAACATTACCGTTACAGGCCGGATAAAAGCGCCATATTTTGCATGATGCTTCCTTAAGGGCTACTGATAAGTTTCAGCCTAGGAGCCCTCTTGACTTTCCTATAGAATTCACGTGAAACACAAAAATCCAAGATGGCCGCCACAGATGATAAAATATCGATTTTCTTGCTCCCTGTCTCTTAGGAAGGCCAAATTACTATCAAATTATGGCTTACTGAGGTGTTTGAATCCGACTTGTTACAAATATACAAATTACCTATACATATTACCAGCAACTGAACCCTACTCCGAATCGGGGTATTTTGAGTCTATTAATTGCATTCTTGGGAGGGGTGTTCGCTACCTATCTATTTTCGTTACTCCCCGGACTAGAGGACTGAAACTTTCTATACTATATACTTTGGCCAACGTCTACCATAAAACCCTTTCAAAAAAATCAAGATGGCCATCATGATGACATCACGGTGACGTCATCTGGTCGGAAGACATTTTTCCGTCGATGTTTTTTCAACTATTTTTCTCTCAAAATACCAGTGCGATGGAGAATGATTATTTAGGCTAAATAAATTAGTTTTATGCACTTGTGGGCAAGAAATGTAATAAATAATGGGCGGAAAACAATGACAAATGCTACTTTCTGAGGGCACCTCATTGCAACCATTTTGAATTTAGCCATGATCTTTACACTCAGATGTAGACGACCGACCAAGGACCCCAAATGTCACTTTTGATGGCATTGTTTGTTAAAATGGGTACCCATGGTAAACTAGTTCTTTGTACAGAAGGGTTCTAGGAGGCAGGGAATAATATATTGTGGAATAGTATATTGAGCTAATTTTTAGCTCATTTCCATAATTCTAGTGATTAACCATCATGCGTTAATTCAAAATGGCGATCATGTGGGGTTACCCGTCAGTAACGCCTCTACAGTTTGTTCATATAATATGCATTATTCTCAGATCATTGTGAAAATTTGTTAACATCAGTGGATCTCACATCAAAGTCTAACTCCTTACACCAATTTAGAATCTGTTTGCATAATTTTCAGCTCAAAATATGATAGTTTAATTCAAAATAGCGAACCTGCGGTATTCTGAAAATCACATTTTTTTCATGTTGCTCGAGTAGTTCAAAGCATTATTCTTAGCTCACTGGTCAAATTTATCAAAACCGAGGGTTATCTATGCATAGCCTGAAATCTTCTGTCCTTTTTTAATCTATTTACATATCCCTATGATTCATATTTGATGGTGAAATTCAGAATGGCGGTCATATGGCGTCACCTGAAAATCATTCTTAGCTCATTGTCCAAATCATCGAAATCGAGAGATCTCTGACCAAAGTGGAATATCTTGTACCCATTTCGAATCTATTTGCATGTATCTAAGATTAAGAATTGATGGTCAAATTCAAAATGGTGGCCATAAAGGGTCATCTGAAATCACTCTTTTTCATGTTGCGCGTATAGTTCATTGCAATATTCTTAGCTCATTTTTCAAATGTATCAGAACCGAGAGATCTCGGAACATTGGCCGACATCTTACGCCCATATTACATCTATTTACATATGCCTGAGATCAAGATTTTATGGTGAAATTCAAAATGGCGGCCATATGGGGCCATTTGAAATCATACTTTTTCATGTTGCTCATATTGATCAAGGCATTATTCTTGATCTCGCATCATAGCCAAATACCTTGTGCCCATTTTTAATCTAATTGCTTGTCTTCAGATTAAAAATGATGGTTAAATTCAAAATGGCGACTACAAGGAGCCATCCGGAAATGCGTGATTTTTTTTTTCATGTTACTCGTATAATGCATGGTATTATTTTCAGAAAAGGTACAAACTTGTTTAAATTGAGCACAGTAACACCATACCTTATCACATTTTATTCTGTTGGCATAATCTTCAGCTGAGAATACAATTGTTAACTTCAAAATAATGACCACGTGGGTTAATCTGGGACTCATATTTTCATTTTGCTTGTATAATTCAAGGTATTGTGTTTACATGAAGTTGAAAGTAACAATTTCTCAAGCCAAGGCTATTCACAATACAGATCGATCTGTCTATTTATGGACCTAGTTTGGCTCTATTCCTATAATCATCAGCTAGAAAAATAATTCAGGAATTCAAGATTGCAGACATAGGGTCATCCGAAACTCTTGCTCAATTTAGTCAATGTTACTCGTCAAATTCAAAGCGATTATTTTTAGAATCTCTAGATTATTCTTTTTAATGCAAGGTGAACAGAGGTATTATGCAGAATTTAAAAGTAAGTTGTGTCAAACATCGATTTTACTATATTTTTGTCACTTCCGGTGATTTCGAGCGGAAATCCTTTCCGAAAATCTGACTGATAGTTGGGATATTGAGAGTGAGGTCCTTGATTCAGGAGTTTAACCAGGGGATGCTTATTGTCAGGGCGGGAAGATTTGTGCCTTGGAAGGTTGTGTATTTTTGATAAATTTTCATATCACATAACAAATAGCAAAAAATTCACATGGCTTACCAAAGCATTTTTCCATATCCAACCATGAGGAGCGACAGGGATCCATGGGGAAATTCCTACGGTACTTGCCGGATTACTCAATCTGGGGCAGATGGGTAATCTCCAGCAGGATTATCTCCCCTGATGCTTCGTCGATCATCTCTGCTAGATACTGATTATTTATTCAAATATTCATGACCTTTCATTGATCAAATGCTATCATAGTTTGTTCATGTGATCATCTAAAAGCTCTGAACCCAAACCTCATCTCACAAACGTACATGTTACCTGCATGTAAGGAGTCTTTATCAATTACCGTCATCAATACAAGGATTTTACACTGCTAAAGACACGTGTGACCTTTTTTTCAAAACTCGTAGCGTTGTCTGTTCTTGTGGTAATGAGAACATTTTGTTGATAAATCTAATCATGTGTTCGTTTACTGTTGTTTGCAACATGCTTAAACTAGGCTGTGGTGATCATCATAAGTCTAATTAGTGATTCCTAATTCAGATATAATCTGTGGAACATTTCTGGTAATCTCGTCAATTTTGTGACGAATTCCGAGCAATCATATGAGTAGTAGGGTCTAAGCATTTATAGTCATATTGACCTACTTATTTGTTCCCCCGGGGAGGATTTGAGGAGGTCAAGGTCACGGGGCGATCACGTGATCAAAGCACAAGAGGCCAAAAACTACCTCCAGCACAGAAGAGTTCCAATCTAGGGGGAGGTAACTCTGGGTGACTATAGTTCCGCCAAAGGGCCCCTGGGCATGTATTCTTCCGCGGTGATGCGGTCTGGCGGTGATGCGGTCACGGGAAAAAAGCTTCCGCAGAGAAAAAGTAGTCCCCAGACTTCAAATACGCTGCATGGTCCGATTGGGTCGAGTGAGGTATCAAAGTGAAGCATTCGTGAAGGGGAATCCAGTCATGGGTGGGTGCATGTAAAATTAGGATTTTTTCCCGAAACTATAAAAAGCGGAACACGGACTTTCCCCCTAAAATAGGGGAAAACACCTATCAACCCTGGCCAAAAGGGCTAATATCGGTCCACGGGCTTATTGGGACCTGCCTTTCAAGTCAATGGGGTGGGTGCATGTAAAATTAGGATTTTTTCCCGAAACTATAAAAAGCGGAACACGGACTTTACCCCTAAAATAGGGGAAAACACCTATCAACCCTAGCCAAAAGGGCTAATATCGGTCTCCGCGCTTATTGGGACCTGCCTATTAAGTCAATGGGGTGGGTGTAGTAAAATTAGGATTTTTTCCCGAAAATATAAAAAGCGGAATACGGATTTTACCCCTAAAATAGGGGAAAACATCTATCAATTCTAGCCAAAAGGGCTAATATCGGTCCCCGGGCTTATTGGGGCCTGCCTATCCAGTCAATGGGGTGGTTGCATGTAAAATTAGGATTGTTTTCCGAAAATATAGAAAGCGGAACTCGGACTTTACCCATCCAATAGGGGTCTGTATTATACAATATAAGGGGAAATGCCTGTATGGGGGGGGGGGGAGAGGGGTGGTCAAACATTTTTGTGGGCTTTACTATGGCTTGTGGGGTCTCGTTTTTCTCGTCTCGCCAAGAAAATGACAATGAGAAGGGGCCCGGAGCGAATCGGTGAAATTTTTGGGAAAAGTACCGGGTAGGCCTGTATATAGGCCTATAGGCTGGCTATATGGGGGTATAGGTTCAACCTGGGAAATTCACACACGTTCATTGTGATATGGGTTGCTTGGATTTGTTTATCACGTCTAGTCATTTAGAACACGATGGGAAGGATCTCGGAGCACAACGGTGAAATTTTTGAAAAAGTACCATAGCCCATATAGTCCCATACTGGCTATATGGGGGTATAGGTTCAACCTTGGAAATTCACACATGTTCATTGTGATATGGGCTGTTTGGATTTGTTTTTCACGTCTCGTCATTTAGAACACGATGGGAAGGGTCCCGGAGCGAAACGGTGAAATTTTTGGAAAAGTTCACCGAGGCCTGGGTAGGCCCATAGGCCTATACTGCATGGCTATGGGGGTATAGGCCCATATGGGGTGGACGTTTTGGGGTCTAGGTGAGCCTCTAATGATCCTATGATGTCGTATGAGGTCTTATTTTGAAGCTCTCGTGGAGGAGCATCCGACTGAACTAATGGTTCGTCCGTTTTCAATAGTCTGCGCATGCGCAGTCTGGCCGTAGTATAGAAAGCGGGCATTTTGGGGGTATGTGGGTGTGTGTTTGGGGTAGAGATGGACCGCTATGGGTCCGAATGGGTCGTGGAAGGTGTCAAAGTGAAGCTTGTGTGGGTTAGAATCAGAATGGTGTGTTTTTAAGTGCAAGTCGCGTCAATCTGCGCATGCGCAGTTGGTTGTAGTAAGTAAAGTGGCCATTTTGGGGCAGTACAGGAAGGTATTTTGGGTCGAGATGGACCATCCTTGGTCCGCATGCGTCCTGGAAGGTGTCATCTTGTAGCTCTCGGGGTGTAGATCCCGATTTGAGGGCTGCCCACGTCACCTGTGACGTCATCGGTGACGTCATCAGTACGAGTAGTAGCGAAAGTGGGCATTTTAGGGCACTGAAGGATGATATTTGGGGTAGAGAGGGACCATCCTTGGTCCGAATGCATCGTGGGAGGTGTCATCTTGTAGCTCTCGGGGTGTAGATCCCGATTTGAGGGCTGCCCACGTCACCTGTGACGTCATCGGTGACGTCATCAGTACGAGTAGTAGCGAAAGTGGGCATTTTGGGGCAGTGAAGGAAGGTATTTGCGGTAGAGAGGGACCATCTTTGGTCCGAATGTGTCTAGGGAAGTGTCATGTTGTAGCTTTCGGGGTGTACATCCCGATTTGAAGGATGTCTGCGTCACCTGTGACGTCATCGGTGACGTCATCAGTACGAGTAGTAGCGAAAATGGGCATTTTAGGGCAGTACAGAAAGGTATTTGGGGTAGAGAGGGACCATCTTTGGTCCGAATGTGTCTAGGGAAGTGTCATGTTGTAGCTCTCGGGGTGTACATCCCGATTTGCGGGATGTCCGCGTCATCTGTGACGTCATCGGTGACGTCATCAGTACGAGTAGTAGCGAAAGCGGGTATTTTGGGGCAGTGAAGGAAGGTATTTAGTGTAGAGATGGACCATCCTTGGTCCGAATGCGTCGTGTGAGGTGTCATCTTGTAGCAACGCCCGCCAACACCAAGCTCAATGATTCAACGCCCTGGTGAAATAGCTTAGAAGCTCTGATTTTCTAGATATTCCATGGAATTGTCACTCATTCTTCGAAATGCAGTGACGTCCGTCGTTACGCCTTAACAGACCGGAGAGAGTACAACAACAACAACAAGGATGAGCCATGAGAGAACAACAATAACAAGAAGTTTTTTCATACAGTTTATTCTCCCCAATGTTACATCATACCCACGCTGGGGGAGCCGCGTTGGGTATATTTACAATTCAAGAAGACTCTTGTCCAATCAGAGGACACCATTTGCATTTGTCATATTCGTTCCTGTCCGTTAGATGTATTCTTGTCCAATCAGAAGTCTCCATTTCAGAAAGTTCCATCTTCGGCCATGTTCGCTTTGAACCGTTTATTCTAATCATCGTCGGGCAGCCCAGGATACTGTTGAGGCAACATATCCTCAGATAGTTGTTTGTGCATTCTGAGTATCTATCAGTGCATGGGTGAATACATTCAACTTGGATGTGGTGATGTTCCGGCCTGGCCGAAGACCGTACATTGTTATCACTCCTCTATGACCACTTAAAAGTGCCGGGCGCTGTTCAGGCCCATTGCAAGACATCCAATTGGTCCAATTTGGTCCAGCACGGGCTTTAGCGATGTCCGGCTAATAATGGTAAACGGTTGGTC
>JAVTVY010016817.1:0-64260 GCA_036873755.1 Hanleya hanleyi | reverse complement strand
AATTTTCTTCATGACCGAAACTTCAAAGTTCGTATTGGTAACACCATGTCCATGGACCACCAGCTAGATAACGGCACCCCACAGGGCAGCGTCATAAGCCCCACCCTTTTTAACATCCTGATTAATGGCCTGGCCAACGAAATTGACACAAAACATCCTGAAATTGAACAATCACTTTTTGCTGATGATGCTGCCATGTGGAAATCTGCTGGCTCGATAAAAAAATTAACAAGTATAATGCAAAAGGTACTAAACACAGTCAGCGACTGGGCCGATAAATGGGGATTCAAATTTTCAGCTGTCAAAACTACCGGTGTACTATTCTCAAATAAACAAAACACGGACATCACGCTATCACTAGGAGGCCAGAAAATCGAGTTTAAGAATAGTGTCAAATACCTAGGAATGATCTTCGACCGAAAACTCACTTGGAAAGACCACATCGACCAATTAATTATTCGGTGTAACAAGGACCTGAACCTTATGAGGTGCGTATCGGGTACCAACTGGGGGGACAATAAACATAGCTTAATCAAATTATATCAAACACTCATCAGATCCAAAATAGACTATGGTTCAATCGCTTACCAATCAGCATGCAAGACCCATTTGAAAAGAATAGACAGCATTCAGTATTCGGCATTAAAAATAGCCACCGGAGCGTTCAAAGGAACTCCATTATGTAGTCTACAAATAGAAACTAATGAAAAACCCTTACATTTAAGACGAGAAGAGCTGTCAATGAAATATGCAGGGAAAACAATAGCCAAGGGCGAAAACCACCCATGCCACAAAATTTTGGCCCAAAAACCGAATACGAATTCCTAAAAAGGAAATGGGAAAAAGACTCCGCACCATTCGGTTACACGATAGAACGGCTATTCCAAGAACACGACATCCCTATCTCTTGTATCTCTGACACTGACAAGGTCAATAGACCACCATGGCAACTAATCACACCACACGTGGACACGAATATACATGGCTACATCACCAAACAGGACAACCCAGAGCATATAAGGGTCACTGCCCTCGAATATATTGACACACATTGGAAAAATCGCTTGAAAATATATACAGACGGCTCCAAAAACACAAGTCACAATACAGGTTCTGCATTCGTTATACCAGAACTTGACATTCACGAAGGTTTCAAACTACCATACAATATGTCTGTATACACCACTGAATTAGTCGCCATAATCAAGGCTCTCGAATGGGTTCTTCAGAACCGACCTGTTTCCACCGTTATTCTTAGCGATTCCTTAAGCGGACTGGTATCTATAAAGAACTCCGAATCCGACAGCAGACCTGACCTCATACACGAAATAGAAATTTTATGTACACAAATACGAGACAATGACATTGACGCCATTTTAGCTTGGATACCCGCCCACGTGGACGTTAGGGGAAATGAAGCCGCCGATAGGACAGCCAAAGACAGCCTCACCAAAACTGCACCTGACGTGCATATAGGACTAGGAACCAAAGAACTGAATTCTATCATTAAAACCAGAATAGATAGTAAATGGGAGAAGGAATGGAACGAAGAAAACCGAGGTAGATGGCTACATAGTATTCTAGATAAGGGGAAAAGAAGGAGTTCTGGATTCCAGCTAGACAGTAAACGTGACGACCGCATCATCACAAGATTAAGACTAGGCAAAACAGGACTAAAATCTCACTTATCTAAGCTAATAAAAAACACATCACCACTATGCACTTCATGCAACAACGAAGAAGAAACGATAGAACATTTTATACTCAAATGCCCAAAACATGACCTCTATCGCCGAACACTGGAAAACGAACTCAAAAACTTAAATGTCCCTCTGTCGTTGGCTTCTATATTAAATCCTAAACCACCTCTTACGAACAAAGTATACTCCACCTTACTAGCTTACATCAAATCGACTGACTATCACTCTACCATTTAATACTATATGGTTACACCAAGACACCAATAAACCTAGGACCAAATTTGAATAAATGTAGCACGCTTAGAGTCAAAACTATTTTACAGGGGCGGAAATAAGGGTCAGTGATCAGAAATGACTGATCAAATTTGGACACTAACCAATCAAAATGCCATAGCAATAACATAGACAAATTCACTGATCAAATTAAAAGCTCCTAATAACGAGCTCTGACCAAATTGTGTTCCCTTATTTCCAACCCTCGTTAACGAATGTTAACCGTCCGGGTTTTCATGCAGGGGCAGAAGACTGGAGGTTATATCAAACATTCACAATCGGCTTTAACTATAATAATATTTTTATTTATAATATTTAGTACCTAATTATTTATTGCTATTGATCATGTGTGACTTAGATCACGATAGTGCCAGTCGATGGCAAAAAATAACACCAGAAAACAAGAAACTACAAACTCTTCTATTCTTTGTAATACAGGCACAGCACACTGAAGACAACACACGAGTAAGACCAGCCATGAAACAGAACACCTATGACGACAAATATTATGAAACAGCACCAAATGGAGATGAACATGATGAAGATCATCATCGTCGGTCCACAAGAACGTCCAGAATACTCGACCCTGTACCACGCCAGACACGCTACCCCACCGAACTGAGCAACCAGAATACCAAATCCTAAACCACACAGACACGCTATATATGACACCGAAATGACGCCACAACACAGAATATCATCCTTTGACTTTCACACAATATAGGACGTAGACCTGCCGTCCTGTGCCCCAATACACACTCCAAACAATTGTTACAGGCACAGATTTCTGGAAGAACCCACCCTGTTCCCAAGGGCGTCGTTAGGGAAGTCGATTAGAAAAATCCTGAAGACGCCCATGGTTCTCCCAGTTTTTTCTGGGCGGCTTTGTGCGTACAAAGGGGTACCAAGACAAAGGAATCATCCACGCGATTAGACCTACAGTGAACTCATATTTACTAGTATAGCTTAACCAAAAAAACCCGAAAGAGACTTACGAACTTGTACATAGCGACTCTTATTTACTTCTATTTATATCTCCTGCTAATCTATCATTGTTATCTATCATTATTTATTTATTTATTCATTTATTTATTTATATATTTAGCGCTGGAAAAGATATTAAAAGAAAACAAAGAAATGTACCGCGAAATCCAAATAAAACATTGAGTTGATGGGCCGCGAAATCCGAATGGGAAGCGGCCCTTAAACTACAATTTCAATCAATGAAGGCATTACTCTTGTTGTGACCGTCTCTTGCACAAGTTGGGAAGTTTACCATTAATCGGAACCACATAACCATGGCTGATAGAAAAGAGAAGAAAGGGTTCAATTTCTCCATTGACAGTTTGCTCAAGTCTGCGGACGACGATCATCCAAGAACGGGCAATTCCAACCCCGTTATCCAGCCAGTACTGCCAAATGGATGTTACTAGTCAACTCTTTCTTACACTAGTCCAGAATTTAGAGTTTGGAAGGACGACGAAGAATTATCAGATTACAGCGATACTTCTGATAGAAATAGTCCACTTCTGCCTTCAGAAAGCTACATTGGTACAACAGGGAGCAGTCAACAAGATTCAGATGACGATGTTGAAATGAGATGTTCTCCTGTATATTTTGACCAATCTGCCAAACCTCAGCCTTCAACTTCACCTTTTCGAGGTAATTAATGCACCAATGGTTATATAGATTCACCCATACCGCTATTCCAAATATTTATGTAAACTGAGAACATAGATACAACGGTGTCAGGACATTTCGGCATGCGACATTTCGGCACGCGACATTTCGGCACAAAGTGAACGGTACGACATTTTGGCACGCGACATTTCGGCAACTTTTTTTTACAGGCTAAATTATTGTTAAATAATAGCTAAATTATTATTAAAATTGCGATATTTCACTATTATATTACCATACGGAGGGCTCTATCCTCTGGATACAAACCAGAATATTATTTAAATTTAACCAGGATTTTTGGGAATGGGTTGGAATTGACGAGATTAACATTGCAGCGCACAACGTAAGACTACATTGTAAACTGGCATAATGTTTTCTACATGTAATTAAAAAAAACAAAAAGACAATTATATCATATATACATGTATATTTTATTCACAGGGTAAATAAACAGTACGACAAGCATTACTCGTGGGCATTAGCAGCACATATATTGCAGACCGAAAATACTATAAATTTTGCAAAAAGTTTGCTACAACAATTAATATCTTATAATGAAATAAAAGTTCCTTAGTGTTGTCCCATATCAGTTCTTTGCAGTTTTTAGGTTAAATATACTTTTGGGTTAAATATGCTGCACCTGTCAATTGTTAGCTTTACAGAATAGGCCGTACATTGAGTTTGTGCCAACAACCACCCAGAGGATATAAAACTCTCAGTATGGTGATATAATATTGAAATATGGCAATTTTAATAATAATTTAGCTATTATTTAATAATAATTTAGCCTTTAAAAAAAGTTGCCGAAATGTCGCGTGCCGAAATGTCGCACCCTTCACTTTGTGCCGAAATGTCGCATGCCAAAATGTCGCGTGCCGAAATGTCGCATACCGAAATGTCGCGTGCCGAAATGTCGCGGATCCAGATACAACATAGATGCCAATATCTTGCATCAAGAGTTTGGGCGCTATGTATACTTAATGTAAATTTTTATCGCTTGAAACCAATGTTCAGTACGTAGTATAATACATTAATTGATCATTCTTTACTGATTTTCTCTTGTTTATTTCAACAGAAACTAGTCCGGATAATACAAACACCCGCCACAAAAAGAAATCTCGTACGGCCTTCACCAAGAACAAATTGACCAGCTTGAGAAACGATTTCAGTCACAGCGCTACCTAGCGGCCAACGAACGAAGCCATTTCGCAGAAGACTTGAAACTAACAGATCAAAAGGTGAAAACATGGTTTCAAAACCGACGGATGAAAGAAAAACGACAACTGAAAATGGAGCAGACGTCACGAGTAGCTTTCCCGACAGGTGGAGTTGACGTCACAGGGTTACATGCCCTTGGTATTCCATGTCCGCTTCCTCCTGGCCATATGACAGTTCCTTCTTATTCGAGTCATGTCTTACCATCGATGCCTCTTCATCAATCAGAGCACAACATATCGCATCCGATTTCGTCATATTTACCATCATCAGGCCTAGCCCAGTCCACGACTTTGTCCTGTTTACCCCGTTGTAGTTATCAATATGGATTTAACCAACCACATATACAAGTTCCCCACAGTCAGAAAAATGGTGTTAATTAACACTAAAAATTGGTGTTGACTTCAACACCAAAAAACAGTGTTGAGTTAGAGCCTACACCATATTGCCCCAACACCATTTATTGGTGTTAGTTAACACCGTTATTCGGTGTTGAGTCAGCATCCGCACTCGTCGGTCAACACTAAATAATGGTGTTGAGCCGGTTTCAACACCATTTATTGGTGTTAGTTAACACCGCTAATTGGTGTTGAGCCAGCATCAGCACTTGTCAGTCAACACTGAAAACTGGTGTTGAGCCAGCTTCAACACCATTTATTGGTGTTATTTAACACTGTTAATTGGTGTTGAACCAGCATCTGCACTTGTCAATCAACACTGCAGAATGGTGTTGAGCCCGCTTCAACACCATTTATCAGTGTTAGTTAACGCTGTTATTTGGTGTTGTCCGCATCAAAACTGATCTATCAGCAAATGAAAAGGGTGTATCAAATGAGGTGAATGAAAAACCAAAACAAGATTGATAGACAAAGAACATATATTATAAAACGCAATCTGTAATATTTCATTGTATGATATTATGATACTCATGTATAACTAGAGGCTACGGCCACATTTGATCTCATCGGCCTAGTGTGAACTTGCCGTCCCTATCACATGACCAATATAAATCTCCAGTATGGACAGATAAAGGGCATTCAATGCAGTCTGAAAGTTTAGCTACTGTGCAAAGTTTCACTGTTGAGCAAGCTTACTTTCCTGTGTACAGAAAAGAACAGACCGAACACTAGTACCATAGCTTTTCCATAGAACCATGGTTTTACCATGCTACATGTAGTATGGCTCTACCATGGTACCGTGCTATGACCACAGTACATGTACCATGGCTTTACAGGTTCAATGGCTTTACATGGTACATGTACTGTGACAAACTGCATACACCATGGTAAAACGATGATAAAATTGACCAAAAACATAGTGGTTCGTACCATGGTATTAAGTCTGGCATTGTACTGGAATAAATCTGCATTCACATCAGATGATTTGAAGAGACTGAATGCTCAAGAAACTAAAGCAGTTGAAGTGATTTATAAAGGTTTAATAAGACCTCATGCAAACATAGCATATAGCTGTCAATTTGGTTCCGTATACTAGTATGTTAACTAGGTGTAGATAGAGAAAGAAGTAGGGTTTAACGTCGTTTTCAACCTTGTTTCAGTCATATCATGACGGTGCCTACGTCTGCCAGAACGCGAGTGCTCACAGTTCCCATTACCCTGGACATTAATCAGTCCAGCCAGTATAGCGCCCGATCACCCATCCAAGTATTGACCGAGCTTAACGTTGCTTAACTTTGGTGATCTGATGAGAACCGGTGTGTCCAATGCTATAAGCCGTATCATATCACATATCTACTGTTGAGTTTTTTTCTGTTTCCTGATGAAATTCTTCGCCCAGTTGTTCAGTTTCTCCCTCATGTAATAATGGATATCCGATGTCGTCTTGCTGGGATGGTACTGCTGGATTACCTCTGGAAAAGAAAAGGAATCAACATAAGAATTTGTAAACCTAATATGTACGAGGCAGTAAGTGGTGAAGGTTGTATTTCAGTTTTGGTCGACAAGAAGGATAAAGTCAAACAAAAACAGGAATCCATGTAGGCCTTTCACAAAAAATAAATGATTAATTCTTTATTCCTTTTGAAATATTCCAAGTTCTTTCAAATACACTACATTTTGAGTAATTTGGCTTCACTTCTTTTCACAGAAAATATTCCAAAAGGCCCCCAAACAAATATTCTAAATGAAACCATGACAGGAGTATGATTTATGAGAGTAAAACCTATAGTTAGTTCCCTTTGTATTGGAAGAGTTGAAAACTAGAGATTTACATTACTTTAACACTATCACGGCCATGATACGACAAGGGAGGTGATCTACTCAATATACATTTTGAGTTACTTCCTCTTGTGTGGGAACCCTTGGCCTCGGCAAATATTGTTTTTCTCTAGTACATAAAACATATTTACCTCATTGGGATCATATAATTGTATAATATTGTATGATTGTGCTATTGATCTGTAAACAATAAATATATTTGATCTGAAAGATATGGCAAACTTGACATATATTCACATTTTCTGGATCATGGGATATAACACATTAACGCTTCACCAATGAAAATATAATTGCCACATAAAGAAGTGTTTATTGGACACTGCAGCCTTATGTACATACCTGTTTCTGCCAATTTCTTTCTTTGAGAATCGACAAGATGTCCCTTTCAGCCCTCTTCTCGCTAGTTACTTTGCTTTTCTTGTTTGTCTTTCTTGGACTTTCATTCTAAAAATACAAAATGAACTAGAGGTTCCGCTTTGACCCTTGGGTTGCCGCTCCGGCATGAAGCCTATGCTGGTTGTTTTTTTAAGCAAAAACATACGTCTCCCCCAACCTCCCACCTTGTGCTGAGTGGGCACATTATTTAAGGGAAAGTGCTATAAAATTAATGTAGAAATAAGTGTCAAGTAGTTCTCCTGATATCTTACATGTACAATTAGATGAATGGATGGACGGACAATGGACAAGGATAAATGCACGCACAAACCAAAATCTAATCAAATGAGGGGGCTATTCCAATGAACCTTCCAAGTTTGGTGAAATTCTGTTCAGTAGTTCTCAAGATATCTTGCAGACAAGGCCTGTATATACATGTACATGAAGATGGACGGACGGACGGACGGACGATGGACACGGATGAACGCACAAACACACCAAAACCTAAACAAATGAGAGGCTATCCCAATGAAGCTTCCATCCAAGTTTGGTGAAATTCCGTCCAGTAGTTTCAAGATATCTTGCAGACAAGGCCTGTATATACATGTACAAGTAGATGGACGGACACCAAACACGGATGAATGCACGCACACACACCAAAACCTAATCAAATGAGGGGGATATCCCACTGAAGCTTCTGCCCAAGTTTGGTGAAATTCCGTCCAATTGTTCTCAAGATATCTTGCAGACAAGGCCTGTATATACATGTACAAGTAGATGGATGGACGGACGCCGGACACGGATGAATGCACACACACACACACCAAAACCTAATCAACTGACGGGGCTATCCCGCTGAAGCTTCCATCCAAGTTTGGTGAAATTCCGTCCAGTAGTTCTCAAGATATCTTGCAGACAAGGCCTGTATATACATGTACAAGTAGATGGACGGACACCGGGCACGGATGAATGCACACACACACACCAAAACCTAATCAAATGACGGGGCTATCCCAATGAAGCTTCCATCCAAGTTTGGTGAAATTCCATCCAGTTGTTCTCAAGATATCTTGCAGACAAGGCCTGTATATACATGTACCAGTAGATAGACGGTCGGACGGACACGGGACACGGATGAATGCACGCCCACACACCAAAACCTAATCAAATGAGGGGGCTATCCCACTGAAGCTTCTATCCAAGTTTGAGGGAATTCCGTCCAGTAGTTCTCAAGATATCTTGCAGACAAGACCTGAAAATACATGTACCAGTAGATGGACGGACGGACGGACACCGGACACGGATGAATGCACACACACACACACCAAAACTTAATCAAATGGGGGGGCTATCCCAATGAAGCTTCCATCCAAGTTTGGTGAAATTCCATCCAGTTGTTCTCAAGATATCTTGCAGACAAGGCCTGTATATACATGTACCAGTAGATAGACGGACGGACGGACAGCGGACACGGATGAATGCACGCCCACACACCAAAACCTAATCAAATGAGGGGGCTATCCCACTGAAGCTTCTATCCAAGTTTGAGGCAATTCCGTCCAGTAGTTCTCAAGATATCTTGCAGACAAGGCCTGTATATACATGTACCAGTAGATGGACGGACGGACGGACACCGGACACGGATGAATGCACACACACACACCAAAACCTAATCAAATGGGGGGGCTATCCCAATGAAGCTTCCATCCAAGTTTGGTGAAATTCCATCCAGTAGTTCTCAAGATATCTTGCAGACAAGGTAAGGGGACGGACAGACATCCATCCAGACAGACATCCATCCAGACAGACATCCATCCATCCAACCAGACAGACAGCACAAACACTAGATGTCTCCCCCCAACATAGTTGGGGGAGACATAATTCATTAAAGATAACAGTGAGGAGTTAATAATCTAGCATACGTAATGCATATCTGCATTCTGTGTTTTTTTTTAATTATGGAAAATAACTCTCACAATAATTTTTTTAAATGCTCATTTATTGCGACAGAATACTTGATGAAATAGAACAAAATGTATGCTAGAAACAATCCTTTTATAGCCATATCACACCTTGTTACAATTCAGGAGCCGCAGAGCACATTTGAAAGTGAGGGGGCTGAACTCTATACCGGTCAAGTTAAATGTTGGACTGCTCCCCCCCCCCACCAGCTCCGCGGCCCCTGAAATACAAGGAGAAAATCAAACATACAGACAGTTATCCAGTTCCGCAATCAAAATTCTTCTGAGGTGTGTTGTGGCGAATACACATCCATTGAAGGAAAGTTACATATCCTTAACTTAATTTGAGCTGATTTTTCATTTGCTATAGAATTACCTCATCTTCGAAACTGGAGGATTGTCTTGTGGATATCGTTCGTTTGCCTCTCTGTTCTCTTCCCAGCCTACCAAGGGATTTCCTAATGTCGGATATATTCTCTCCATCCAGAAGTCTGTCCAGTATGGACTTCAGCTCGGGACGCTTGTCTGAAATAGTGAAATATCACATAACTTAATGTTATCCCCCTCTTATTCATGCTATGAATCGAATTGTTTACGGGAGCCATGGAGCACATTTGGAAAGGGGAAGGGGGACTGAATTCTATACCAGCCATGTTAAATGTCGAACCGGAGCTATCTAAGATAGGCCTTATAACACTGCGGCCCCAACAAGTGGAAGGGCCAGCCCCCCCCCCCTTCCCCCCTCCATTACGTTTTCCTGTTGCTCAGCAAATATATGATAAACAACAACAACAAATATATGGTAAACAAAAATGAGATATCAAGTGATACATTTAACATAAATAACACTCGGAATTACAGTGCTTCGGATTTAAGAAGCGCGAGAGCGAAAGCGCTCAATC
The DNA here is from genome assembly GCA_036873755.1 of Hanleya hanleyi. Lineage (NCBI taxonomy): Eukaryota > Metazoa > Mollusca > Polyplacophora > Lepidopleurida > Hanleyidae > Hanleya > Hanleya hanleyi. Next base: position 53,917 of record JAVTVY010016817.1, on the reverse strand, counting down.
GCATGCCTGAATCAAAATTTAGAGGCTCTTTTTTTCGCGCTTCTTCAATTTATCGTATGGAATAATCTTTATTTACCTCTAATAACTTTCCATGAAAACGCAAGACGTTTCGATCACGAAAATTCGGAAGTGTGCGAGCTCTTCTGGCAAAGGAGTTAAACTTGGTTCGGAATTAACCGAGGACCGAAACGTCCTCGCTTATTATTGGTTAAATTTCTACAGCTGTGTGTTAATACTGACCAATCACAGCGGCGGATTCAGACTTCAGACTTCTTTATTTAGCCAATCACAGCGCCCAACAGATTGAGCAGAACAATTACAGTTGAGTACAGTAATGATTAGAATGATTCACCGTATTGAAACCAAATCAGCACCCCCCTCCCCACAGCAGCCTGGCCTGTAGGATATCGGGCGGCCGACGTCCATGCATAATTATTTCCAGCAGATCATGAAAATCAATAAATATACAAAACAAAAAAATCTATCTTTCCTTTTTCTTAAACATTCCCTCCAAGTGTATCCCCGGCTCAACTAAAGTCACCCCCTACAATGTCAAGCCGAGCCACCACAGTCCCCAACTATCAACCATACCCTGCCCTCCATGATATAGAATAAAAGAGTATATGTCACAGAGGGCTGGGCACGTCAGACAATCAAAAACTGCAGTAACCCGGCTCGACATCATAGAGAATGACCCCAATCGAGCCAAAGAATTCAGAGAAACACACCTAGAAAAAATATATATATATCCATCAATTCCCATAACCTACTGAAAACAACCACACGTAGACATCGACCATCCAACATCCCACAGGCCAGGCAACTGTGCCCCTCCCCCATTCACAACTGAATGAAATGACTCAGTGCAACATATGTACATGTAAGCAATACAGATACAGCTCTGTGTGGATGTGTCGACGGACATATTGTTGTTGGCGCGTTCGTCTGATTTTGAGATTTGTTTGATCGATTGTGGCTGCGAATAAGCGAAATGGCTACAAACCTTCCACCAACAGTTAGACTAGAAACATTTAAAAGGCAGAACACAGTGGTGTTCTATCGTATACGGCCGAAAACGGCATGGTACCGTAACGGAAGTTTGGCGCAAACTGCGCCATGTTATCTCGATGCAGAGAACGTCCGATGACGTAGGAGATTATCGGCACAACTGAATTTCACGCTTTCCCATTGGATAAAAATCCTGCCCAAATTAAACATGGCGGCGCCCCCAAGAAATTTCAAATCACGGTATTTTCTATGTTTGCGTCTGTCTCATTCATTGGAAAAAAATGAGAAAAAATATTTGTCACGATTTTTTAAATCTATCGGGACCCTTGTATAATTCCCACGGTGTTTTACCGCAGAGTTTATGTTCCCTTTAACTTGATTTGAGCTGATTTTTCACTTGATATAGAATTACCGCATCTTTGGAACTGGAGGATTGTCTTGTGGATATCGTTCGTTTGCCTCTCTGTTCTCTTCCCAGCCTACCAAGGGATTTCCTAATGTCGGATAAATTCTCTCCATCCAGAAGTCTGTCCAGGATGGACTTCAGCTCGGGACGCTTGTCTGAAATAGTGAAATATCACATAACTTAATGTTAACAACATGCTTAATGTTATCCCCCTCTTATTCATGCTATGAATCGAATTGTTTACAGGAGCCATGGAGCACATTTGGAAAGGGGAAGGGGGACTGAATTATATACCAGCCATGTTAAATGTCGAACCGGCCTTATAACACTGCGGCCCCAACAAGTGGAAGGGCCAGCCCCCCCCCCCCCCCCCTCCATTACGTTTTCCTGTTGCTCAGCATTAAAGCAAGGTGGCCATTCTACAAATATATGATAAACAACAACAAATATATGGTAAACAAAAATGAGATATCAAGTGATACATTGAACATAAATAACACTCGGAATTACATAATTTTATTTATTACAGTACTTACCACGGAATCTCAAAACTTTGGCTGGAACAACTATTGTATTGCGCTGTGGCCATTTCAACTCGCACATGGATTCGAAGTCCCGGGAATCATTGTTGAGCTCATCTCGCGATCTACTGATAATGCGAGAAGTGTCGGCTATTTCCAGAGAATTATCCTCGTTTTAAAATTCGTAGACAGCTAGCTTGCATGCCATGGTGGCATAGTTCAGTCAACAGTTCAACTTATTCGTGGACGGTTATCGAGATTGATGTCGAACCAGTGTCTGTTTTGGAGGCGGTTGGCCTTTTCAGCTTTTTAAAATTGATAATTACAAGGTGAAAAGAACGAAGCAAGCCACGACTTCATTGTTGAATGACTTCATGGGGGCTTTGAGGCGTCTCTGTTGTTGTTGTTGTTGTTGGTGGTGGTGTTGTTGTTAATCTCGGACCCTTCAAACTTTGACTCGATGCCGTGCCGCTGCTCAACGGGAGACTCGAGCAACGAGCGTCAACAATTTACCGAGTTAGGAGCCCTAAATTAATGCTAGAATCTCACTCCGCGAACAATAATCCCCATTCTGTCGTTCGACAGAGAACTGCATGGAGTAACTATAGTCCTATTACGCATTGCAGTTCGCAGACCTTCCGCCTAGACTGGATCCCGCCCCTGTTTCAAAATGTATTTTAAACGGGAAACAAGAGGAAGTAACTCTGCCTATTAAGAAATGCTTGAAACAGGGACTGGACGGAACGTCACAAGGGAGCTAACTTTGCAAGAAAAAATGCACAATATACTGTGCATTTTTTGTCACCAATGAAAACTCCGTATTCTGACCCCGCCCCCAACTCAAAGGATTTGATTGGTTCGTTCATATACACACGCTGGAAGCAATGCGTTCATGTGACGTCAACAATGAGAATGACGTTACTACCATGACCTCAACAATGGGAATGACGTTACTGCCGAGACGTCACAGTATGGCGTTAGAATGAAATTGATACAAATGTTGCGACCGAAGGTAAAAACATGTCAATCGTCCAGACTAACCACGCCTCCAGATGGAATCTTTACACGACGAAACCCATCAAATCGTCCAGTCTCTATTTTAAAAATATTTTTTTCATTTTTTTTTTTTCATTTTCTTTTTCATTCTATTTATTAAAGATCATTTTATTATTAATAATAGTACATATGAAATAGAGACTCATCCAGTCTAACCTTCCGCCATGATTGTTGTATGAGAAGCCTCGTTTTCGATCTCACACTTGACGGAATCGATCAGCCATTCGGAAAAAAACGGAAATCAACGAAGTATAGCAACAATTCGGGAGATGCACAAGTGCAGTCACGTGGTACATTTTGGGTGAGTTCCAGCCGACGGCATATCATGGGAATATGATACATATGATATGTCCTGTAAGTTTGGAATTAATTGACCTGTTGTTATAGTTATGTGACTTTTGTACTCTGTCAGTCATTGACGCTTGTACAATAAAGAATTATCTTATCTTATCTTATGGGACGTAACCTGCGGGAGATTTGACTGTCACGAAAATAACATTGAAGTCAATGGGAATTATTTTTAAAACGTAGTTTTGCAGTTTGATTCTGGTAGATAATATTTCAGAAGTACATTAGCTTTCGAGCAAGACAACTTGTATAATTTTCACTCATAAGGAACAGACGCTGTCAACGAAATTTTTTTTTTTTTTTTTTTTTTCAGGTAAGCCCTGGACAGACCACTGGGCATTTATTCGCCATACGGCCACGCATTTATAATATTATGCCCAAGTGGCCGGGGACAAACATAAAAATAAACAAACAAAGATATATTATACCCCCCCCCCCGACAATTATGGAACATTTACATAACTCACAAACTCTACGTATACCAGCTGGCGCATATATTATACTTAGTTAGAGACATCCAATAACAATTTCTTATAAATTCCTTAACGGGAATACCAGTACTGACACAATTTTAAGCCTCAGTCCATAAAGTATAATCTTATTCATTTTCCAAAAAATTGCTTTCAAATATCACAAATGAATACAGTAAATTAGTGAACCAGTAAAACTTAGTATGAATGCCACATGTTATGAACAAAGCTTCTTCAATATCGCGAGAATGCTACTCGTAATTGTACTCTTACGACGTCAAACGACCGGAACTCACCCAGCAGGTCATGTGATCGACACTTGAGAAAGAGGCGAATAGCCTGACTGATCACCGCAGATAAACACAAAATAAAATAGAGAATCCCGGCGACGTAATGTCAGCCTGACTAGTGTACGTGTCTGACAAGCCGAAATCCGACGAAGGATTTATTCAGCAACTTGAACTACTGAACTGACAAATCCTTTTGATAAAAAAACTCCTGTATTAAAGTTGAGAATTCCGTATTCGCTTCAAATTTAGGAAAAATCGTATAAAGCTTTTGAAGCACATGTTGACTGTCAGCTATCCGCACATTTCCCTTTTCTATTCGCCAGGCAGCTAGTTTTGCCGAATATATGCATATTTTAGGGATATTCAAAACTATATTTTATTCATCAGCACAGTGGCTAGTAAGATTTTCATTACTTTTCTCCCTGACAGCTACAAAAATCTTGTCTTTCAAAACGCAATTTTGTCATGCGGTCGGCAGCCAGTCTGTTCGTGAGACGTCTTCTCATCGAAGCAAGACCAACGCCGTAGCTCTGCAGGGTGAAAGTTAGCGGAGTTGAACTTCCTATTTCCGGGAACTACGGGGAGACTCTATCCTTGTTTATAATCCCCATAATTAATGCAGGGATCACAATTAAACATGTTATAAACCTCATTGATTCCTGCCAGGAAAATAAGAATTCTTTTGTTCCAGGCCAAGCGTTCATCAGAGTACCGAATAACTGTTCAGAGGTCAACATTTCTCTCCTGCCTCGCACCACGTGGCGCTATTGGCATGCTTATACAAATTACAATCAGTACATTTGGTAAACATCATTTGTTTAACTTCACCGGTTTCTAAGCCATTCTGTCAGCCATTCAACTTTATTCACAGGCATATAACTTTGCATCCATTCATTTATTTGTCGTAAATTGAAATCCTTCCAATTGTATTTTTTTGTCACTAACAACATTACGCCAAAAAATCGGAGAAATAATATTTTGGTTAACTATGGTATATTGTACCATGGTTGTTATGTACCATGCTATTACTATTGTTCAAAGTGGTTAACCATGGTATCTGTACCATGGTATTACCATAGTTGAACAGAGTAACCATGGTACATTGAACCATGGTACATCTGTACCATGGTATTACCATGGTAGTACCATGTAAACCATATGTACCATGTTATTACGATGACAATCATGGTATTACCGTGGTTACCATGGTTCAATCTGTTGTAAACCATGGTATTTTTTATAAGGGCTGGCAATTCAAATTGCCTTTTCTTAAATTGAAATTTGAAATTTTGAAATTGAAGTAAATTCAAATATCAATTTGTAGTTGGTAACATTCTTATTGGGGTAAACCAAAACGGCGAGCCAGCCGGGTTTCACATAACCCTTGTTTTTTTTCAATGTTGGAATTTTAACACGATTCTGTTAACACCGTTTTGGCGTTAAACTGGTGTCGAAACACCTCCTTTTCTTAACACTGTTTTTTGGTGTTGAACTGGTCTAACACCAATTTTCAGTGTTAGATTTTCAACACCATTCTTTCAACACCGTTTTTTGGTGTTGAACTGGTCTCGACACCATTTTTCAGTGTTGGATTGGGTCAACACCATTTTCTCAACACCGTTTTTTGGTGTTGAACTGGGCTCAACACCACATTTTGGTGTTGAATTATGTCAACACCGTTTCTCAACACCACTTATTGGTGTTGAACTGGCCTCAACACTAAAAAATGGTGTTGGGCCAACACCGTTTTTCTGGCTGTGCCTCACGGTACCCCATATTGGATCTACCTCTCATGTATTCTAGATATTGGTAATGATAAAGGCAGTGCGGTCCAATTATATTCAAGTGCTTCGTTTGCTGCGCAATATAGATTTGTAACATTTACATTCAATGCCTTTTATTTATTCAAATAAATTTATTGAAGATAATGTCGCTCTCGTTTAATACTAATATATAGTGCTGTTATGCTATACGACTACATATATACTTTATTTGTAAAAAGGAAAATACTGGAGTGTTCTTTACATCAAACAGGGAGAAAAATATCGCAATTTTTGTTAAGCTTTCAGAAAATTAATCATTGCATCATTGTTGAAGAAATATCTTATTTATATCACGGGTTACGTCATTGTGCATCAATACATTTTCTGCTAAAACATGTTTGTTTGTTTATTCCACACAAGCGAGTGACAACGCATTTGTTCTTGGCATGTTAGAAAGTTAGTCACGGATTTCGCTGCCTATCAGAACAATTCTTTATCTCTAGTTTTTCATACATTTTTTAGCTCAGTTGATATTACAAGCGCTATATTTCAAATAAATAAACAAACGAATAGCGGAGGGAGATGTTTTGAAAAAGAATCGAGTGGACCATGCCTATATTTGTAGTCCAAGCTTCTTTTGACCCTTCCGCCACACAACGCATAACTTCTGAGAGATTGTCTGACTGGAGTCAAGAGTTCTCTCCCCGCAAAAATCGCAAAATGAGAGCAACCACATGGTTGTGCGACCTCATCCTGGTAAGGGCTATTTTTAACAATTCTTATGACCCTTTCGCCACACGACGGATACTTCTGTTTAGTGTACACGAGTCATTATAATCCTTATAGCTGGAATACACAAAAATGGCAAGGATAATAGAGAACAGATATTTATGAATTTCTATATTAAAAATGTAAAATTCTGTCTGAAAAAGCTACTTTTGGGTGAGATTGGGGTTTTGTCCGACTTTGAATTTTGGGAGGGTTTGTCCATGTGTGTTTTGTCCTAGGAGGATTTGTCCGTGGGGTTTTGTCCGCTGGGGGCTTTGTCCGCTGGGGGTTTTGTCCGGATTTCTTCTGATAAATTGCTTGATTGGGGTCAGGGTCTCTCCCCACAGAAATCGCAAAATGAGAGCGACCACCGGGTTGCGCGACCTCATCCTAGTAAAAGCTATTTTTAAAAATGTTCGACGGTTCTGCAACGCTTAACTAACATATTATTAACGAATACTTTCCAACTGTAACAAGATTCATTCCATTCTCCGTCTGTTACAGTGTTAACAACTTTAATTAATTTCATTAATTTCATTTGTTTCAACGAAAACACAACTGACCCAGTTATCCGTTTGAAATGAGATAGAAGTTCATAACGCTAAAATATGTGAAGAATATGACGGATCTTGATAAATTTAGGCTGATAATGAAGGGAGATTATTCATTATTCACTACATGTGACTTAAGTGTTGTAGAACAGCCGAATAATTAAAAAAATAATTTTGACTGGGATGAAGTCTGGGATCCCCGTGGTCGCGCCGATTTTGCGATTTTTTTTGTGAGAATGGAACTCTGACACAAGTCAAACAATCTGTCAGAAATTGTCCGTCGCGTGGCTGAAGCATCATAGGAAGTTCGAACTAACAAGTCTGTCGGTCTACTTTAGTAAGGCAATAAATTTCACTATATGTACTGACTCGCAAATCACTTGTGAGTTAATCAGACGAAACTTCTTTTTTGTTGTTGTTGTTTACACTGTGTTATGGTATCCCCATTATTTTTTTATTTTTATCCACAACTTAAACGGGTAGTTACGATATTTTACGAACAATTTTGTTAGGTGTTACGTTAGTAAAGCCGAGAATTAATATATTTAATCCGGCAGAGTATAAGGTGTATTTCTTACAGACAAAATATCCGAATTTTGGTAAAATTTTGGTAACACGCGTCTTGTTAACTTAGAATGCGCAATGCAACGCTGGCTTTTATTGTTAAAAAAATGCAATGGAACTTTCATGGGTATAGTTCTCTTTTTATCGATTTATGCTTTTGAAAACGGGAGATTTTTTCAGTAAACGGTATAGTCACAGTTTACACAGTGAAAGTGATAGAAAGATGTCAGTTATCCTTGCGCGTGAATAACTGAAGTTGTTTTCGGCTGATTCGCACTCGACAGTCATTTTTTCTAAAGTCTATTACCATTTTTATTGCGTCGAGCATTAGCTTCAATTGTTTTTCGTTAATTAGAGTAAGTAATCATTGATTGCAGCCAGACGATGCTGCAGTTTGAGACATATCTGTAATCTTAAACTTCCAGTTTTTTCTTCACTTGCTCGAGAGCTGCTCACAACAAAACTCCCCAGTTGTGTACATGTAGCTTCGTGCTAATCTGTTTCACCATTCTCGTGACCACTTCACAACCGTCACCACAGGCCATTCACGATTTCTACTGACCAGAACAATTAAGTTAATAAAGATATTCTGCGAAACACTATACTAAGTCATTGACGCTTGTCATAGTTTGTTAAAAGAAACTGTTATAAACAGATGCTAACATCCTCAGATGGCAATCTGTCGCCGACCCTCCTTTAACAGCCATTTCCCATATATCAATACGTGGACCATTGTTTTCCATTATTGGTGGATAATTACCAGTAAGTAATCTTCAGTTGGAGCCAGACGGAGATGGATTAACAAACACAACAAACCCCCGTCACTGGCGCCAGAAGACCAGCATACGATTTTCGCTAGGGACCCATACCGCCACACACATTGGTGAAGGCGAATTTGAGGAGGAAGAAGAAGAAGAAGAAGGAGAAGAAGAAGAAGAAATGATAATAATAATAAAGCTAAAACGGCATGATTGTGGTGTTCATATTAAATTAGTTTATATAATTCTAAAGCAATGATGAATTATAGATGCAGCAACCTGTCCGATAGGTACATGTAGTATTGGATCGCATGTCGATGCTTGTATGTAATTGGGTGGTCAGTCTTATGACAACTGATCCGTCCCATTTATCTTATTTATATCGAAATTACTAAAAAAAACTATCACCAGTGAAGAAAAACGTTTGAATAAATGGCTCGGATTCGTATTTCTGCTCTCCATTTGCTTTATATACACCGGTTACAACTCTAATTTCTTTAATTCATTGTATCTGTTTATATATTGATATAAACGTTTGTCTCATAGCTTATGTTTATATTATGTTGATCGTGTCGAATTAATAAGAAGTGCCTTAAAATGCCTTAAGGTACTAATTGTGCGCCCTGTTGGCTGACCTATATCTGATCTCTTATGAATATGACTATATGCAGGCGCTTTCAACAACCGATCCATTCAAAGCCCGTTCCTTCTCATTCACCAAACGCTATATTAACGATCTTCTCGCTGTGGATAATCGCTATATAAATGACGCAGTGAAGGATATATATCCACCATCACTGGATTTGAAGGAAACAACAGATAACCCTACAGGCACATCATATTTAGACCTTTATCTCTATAAAAATGAAGCGGGCCTTCTCTCTCGTCGATTGTATGACAACAGAGATGATTACAATTTCGACATCGTAACCTATCCCTTTCTGGACAGGAATATTCCAATTGGACCTGCATATGGCGTATACATATCACGCCTAGTAGCGTTTGCTAGATTTTAATCAACGTCACAAAACATTGTTGCAGAAACTTATAAAACAAGGCTACACCACCAAGCGCCTCCACTCAAAGTTTCTCAAATTTGGCGATACATATCGCATGCTGATAGCAAAATACGAGCGTAGCGTGCAAGATCTATGGCGTTACGTTTTGTAACTTGTGTCTAATTCCGCTTAACCCGGGGCTAGGGGCCGTATGAACCCATGTACTCCAAGATCCTCATGATACTCATATGAACAGTCACAATCAATGCGTGACTAAGATACATCATTCTTTAGATGACCACTTTACAACGAATATTATGGATTAAGAATACTGATCAGCGATACGGATTTGATATTTTTTGAACATCATGATGTCTTGCCGGCATCATTGAAAACTGTTGACCGCTTCTCTCTTGCAGGAAACAAGCCTATGTTTATCTATACTATGATTGTCTTTTTGAATGTGGTGCTAATACTGTTATATGGATTATGGAATAGGTCTTTGGATTATCGACGCGGATATTCTCTAATGGACGACGGCTGGATTACGAATGACGGACTAGACGCTTGTAATTACACAAATCTGAGTAACTTAATGGAATAAAATATCCAAAAAGGACATAAAGAATAACATACAAAGTAATATCAAGGAAGCTGATAAATATTTAATACTTGATACATGTACAAGAATTATGATATCCATCTCGGTCAGGTTTATATGGCGAATAACACGGTTCCCAAAATTCCTGGGAAACAATTCGAGAGATGGGACAGACACATAGAAACATACCCACGTTTTTACTCGTAGAGAGGGGCGTTATCAATACTGCCTGTTTGGATATTCCCAGCTGAGTCAGATTTTTGATAAAACTTTGGTAAAAATCGTCTTGATTCAGTTTTGCAAAAAAAAAATAAAAAAAAAATACAACGGTACTTTCATACATGATAGAGTTTCTTTCAACTTATGCTTTTAGCAGAGCTCAAATTGTCTCAGTATTCTCACTACATGGTATAGCCAGAGTTTGCACAATGAAAGTGTTAAAGAGATATATATCCTCATACGATAACAACGGAAGTTGATTTCGGGTGACCCGGTCGCAACAGCCATTTTTCTGTAGTCTATAGCCATTTTCTATTAGGCCGAGCATTAGCTGCCATTGTTTTTCGCAACTAAGAATAAGCAATCTTCGACTTGAGGTAGACGATGCAGTATTAACAAACACAACAATCGCTGTATTTGACGAATACAATACATGATTCCAAACGTATTCAAAGTAGGTGAAGGCATCACGCATGAGTCCATGACATTATCCCCCAACGACAGTTTCCCCAGCGACATTTTCCCCAGCGACATTTCCCCCCACGACAGTATCCCTACACGACATTTTCCCTAGGCGACAATTTTGCACTTAAAATTATTCATTCGGATCGTAACTTAAGAAGATTATATGTCAGTGAATGAAAAGTGATTACAAATATTTAATTCATAATGATTTAGACAGGACTGAACTTTAACCCTATCATTATGGCCCTCCTACCAAACTTTCTGCGTTATCTCCGGAACGACGAAAAATGGAGTGCTGAAACTCCGTTACTTTATATTTTGTCATATTGGGGTCATTTTGAGACCATTTGCATAACCCCCTGAAAATGACGTCACTGTGACGTCATCAAAGCGGCCATCTTGGATTTTTTTTATATATTTTCTGGTAGAGTTTGACCCAAGGGTATAGTGTGGTAAGTTTCAGCCCCCTAGCTCAAGGGACAAGAAAAATAATTAGGGGGGGGCCATTTCGGCCCCCCCCCAGGCCTGGACAGGTCCCAAAAAGCCCAGGCCAGATAGGGTTCAATTAAAAATATTTAATTCATAACGATTTAGACAAAACTGAATTCTCTCAATACATTATCACAAAAAAATCTACTCAAAAAGTATTGATTATTCATTTTATAGGCACAGAATATATATAGCCTTGCCGGAAATTGACGACATAACACGATAGTTCATTGGAATTAACCCTACCTGGCCTGGGGGGCCATTATGGCCCCCCCTACCAAACTTTCTGCACTATCTCCGCAATGGCAAAAAATGAAGAGCTGAAACTCCGTGACTTTATAGTTTATCTTACTGGGGTCATTTTGAACCTATTTGCATAACCCCCCGAGCAGAGGATCATGGGTAAATCCAAGATGGCGGCCACGTGGGTGCCAGAAAAGTGATGTTTTTGTCAAATTTCTTCAAAATTTCTGCTTTTTCGCAATGAAAAGTGGGCAAAAAATATTTTATTTCATATCACATTAATATTTGCTAATTTTTTGTACAGTTTTTGTGGAGAAATTGCAAAAATAAAAAATTCGGAAAATCTGACCGAAAAATCGACCAAAATATGCCGTTTTTGAAAATGACGTCACTGTGACGTCATCAAAGCGGCCATCTTGGATTTTTTTACATTTTCTGGTAGAGCTTGACCCAAGGGTATAGTGTAATAAGTTTCAGCCCCCTAGCTCAAGGGTAAGAAAAATAATTAGGGGGGGCCATTTCGCCCCCCCCCCCCAGGCCTGGACAGGTCCCAAAAAGCCCAGGCCAGATAGGGTTAACATTTGATGCGGTCGGCAGGCCTACACAAGACCGTGCCAAGAAATAAATAACAGCCAGAAAACAGGTCGTAATTATTACAGCCCGTAATATTAGGGTGAGGAAAATATCGCCTGGGGCAAATGTCGTCTGGGGATACTGTCGTGGGGGGAAATGTCGGTGGGGGAAAATGACGCGGGGGAAACTGTCGTTGGGGGATAATGTCATGGACTCAACTGAAAGTATTTCACATTTGGGAAAATATGGGGTGTCGCAACCTGAACAGAATACTTGAGTTTGTTAAATCCCAGCTCCAGAAAACTTTTATTGACCTCTGGAAAACAGAAATAAATAACAGCGGTAAACTTGAATTTTACAGAAGTATTAAAAGTAGATACACTGCAGAAACAAATATCCTTGCCATTGCAAACCGAAAACACCGTGCTTCCATGGTTCAAATGCGCATCAGTGCGCACAGGCTAAATGTTGAACGTGGTAGATACGCAAAAGATCCAGTAAATGCGAAACTGTGTAATGTATATGGGGTAATTGAGGATAAAAAACACTTTCTGGTATCCTGTCAAAAATTTAAAGCTGAGAGGGATGCATTAATGTGCACCCTAAAGCCATATATTTACACAAATGATGCAAACGAGCTGTGTCAGTTACTCTTATCAAACAATAATTTAGTGACTATCAAACATGTTGCAAAATACACATGTTTCAGTAAATTGGCTTGATGGTCTCATTCTGTGTATTCTGCTATGGGTCAGGGAATCTACTGTGTCATGACCTGATGGTGAGCTATGTGCGGATTGAGCCCGTCATTCATACAGAGTTACCTCCTTTATCAGTCTCAAAAAGAAACACACAAAAAACAACAAATATAATAAAATAATTGGACCTGCAGAGCAGTAGCTACCGGGGACCAGGTTAGCATGGGACATAACGTCTCTCCCATGGGTTCTATCACGCTCTACATCTGGTGCGCATGCACTCTCTACTCCACACATGCGCAGTCGACACATTATAATCTAGGATAAATACCCGGTTCAAGGGCTCTCGTTTAATGAATACCCTATGCCTCTCGCCCCGCTGGTTCTACGTATTCGATTGCTTACATAGAGCGCACGCTCGTTCGATCCCGCGCATGCGCAGTCGATTGATTTCACACTTGGGTGAATGCCTGGTCCAAGCAATTTCGGTTAGTGAAACCGCCGTGTCTCTTACCCCACTGGTCCTTCCTATCCCGCGCCACACATGTACATGTACGATCCAAGGTCCCCTTTCTATACTAGTTTTGCGCGCACGTGCAATCAGCACATTCTACCCTAGGGCGAAAACCTGGCCCAGGGAGTCTCATTTAGTGAAAACCCCATGTCTCTCGCCCCAATGGTTCTCGCTATCCCGCGGCAGGTGAGTGGTGACAGACAAACATTAGGCGATTTCAGCTGTATAAATGCGTCAGCTCCGTCATTTATTGGACAGCCGTCGTCCATTGAGGCTTTCCTAAGGTCCATAATCCACAGACATGTTTCATTAATAATATAAGCAGCTGAATTAACATAGTCGAAAGAAAAAAAGTAAATTTGGAGTTACTTGAAAGATAGAAGCGGTCAACAGTTTTCAATGATGCCGACAAGATCAATTGATATTCTGTTCATCAAATCCGTATCACAATTCAATGTTCGTAGAGTGTAGTACATTGCCGTGTCGTATTCCAAAAGTGACGTCATGATATTGGTGTGCATAAACAAGAAATAGAATGTTCTAATGTCACAGGAAGCAAATTTCGGAGGCTTGAGCTATCAGCGTCATTTTCTTGCGGATCAAAACGGCAAACTGCGTCTCTCAGATCACAGTTATCACAGATCTTGTGTTGGCCTAATTAAAAGTATATGATAACATTTTTCATTTCACTGGTTCTCCGTATCTGTCTCTATACGTACCGTTTAGATCTGACGTGCGCCTCATATCCGTGCATGCGCAGTCGATGCGTACTACATGCGATGAATGCCTGGTCCACGGGATCTCCTTTAGTAAAACCGCCCTGCTTCTAATCCCAATAGTTCTCCCAATAGTTCGCGCCACACATGTTCGACCCAAGGTGGCCATTAAATACTACTCTGCGCGTACGCGTTGTCGGCAGGTTCTAAGGGATCTCGTTTGGTGAAACCGCCATGTCTCTCACCTCAGTAGTTCTCTCTTTCCACCGCCATGTAAACTGTGACACACAAACATAGGCACATTTCAGCTGTGACAGGCATACGGGCATTTCAAATGGGAAATTTCAGATAAGTGAAGCGGAAGATATCCAATGACGAATTTAACAATCCAATGCCATCCTGAAAAGTATTAGCACCAAACAACCATTTAGTACCATGGCTGTATCTTCTGATAGATTTGTGACGTGATCTGAGATCTTTGAAGACATATTTAGAATGATTGGTGATTTATTTTCATAATTCATGGTAGTATTCCAGTAGAAGAAAGGAGTGACCTTCCGATGATGAATTCATCAATCCACTGCCATCCTGAGAAGTATCCGCAGTAAACAAGCAATTACTAGATTTGCGTCATTTACCAGTTAATTCGTTGCATGATATAAGCTGTTTTGAATGAATTTTGGTCTCAGGTAGTGGACAAGCAGAGCTGAAAGTGATGAAATTTATCCGGTATATTGGTACCCGCGGGTCTGTAGACATGTGCTGTCGATGCACAGGCATAACTTCGTTGTATATCCGCACATTCCCTAGGCCCATTTGAAATGCGTCTTCATTGCCTGGACGACTTTAGTTGGTTTATGTAAATTAGGTAAGTTTCATTGGCCATTGGTACTCCTATCTGATAACGCCGGTATTCTGTACGTGTTGTCCCTTTCATTGCCAATTACACATTTGGTATCACCTTAGAAGCTATCACATCGCTACACTGTATAAACGATTGGGACAAGTTTGTGTCGTCTTATACGCCAGCACATCGTTACTGTGTATAAAGGAATGGGATAACTTGGCGTCGTTGTACAGGAATTGCAATCTTTTCTATTGCCAAAATTACATTTTTATGGCGTTTTATTACATTTCGCAGCAGTGGCACATCGTTTTTCATTCCCACGATGTCTGGGAACATATAGTAATATGCACATCACTATTAGGTCTACTATCAGCCGACAAAGTTTCAAGCTTGTGGACCAAGTCATTCTGGAGATGTGGCTGGAATGAAAATCTGAGGTTTGTAATTTGACCTATATTTGAACGGCTATGACGGTCATATTTGATATCACGGCAAGAAACCGTTCAGAAGAATTGAAGACCCCGACCCCTAGATTGTGCATGCCAGGTTCCAAGTCGATCGCTTCAGTGGTTCGGGAGGAGAAGATCTTTGAAGTTTTTGAACATTTTCCAAGATGGCCGCCATACGGGGTATATTTGAACGGCTATGGCGGCCATATTTGATATTGTGGCAAGAAACCGTTCAGAAGAATTGAAGACCCCCACCCATAGATTGTGCATGCCAAGTTTCAAGTCGATCGGTTCAGTGGTTCGAGAGGAGAAGATCCTTGAAGGTTTTGAACATTTTCCAAGATGGCCGCCATACGGGTTCCAGAATCAGAGCCCGCTTGTAATATGCACATCACTAATAGGTCTACTATCAACTCACAAAGTTTCAAGTTTGTGGGCCAAGCCGTTCTTGAGATGTGGCTTTAACAAAATCGGTGGATAAAAGAATAATAATAATAGTGAATCCGAACGATTTCAAGAGGGGACCTCGGTCCTCCGGACCTGGTCCCCTAATAATAATTCTATATATTTTTAATAGTCATATTTTAAATGCATGCCCTAATTATTATTATTACATGTGTATGTGTGCAAGACTTTCTTTATTGCATTTGTCTTGATATGTACCGTCCACGATGTTTGTACAAATGCTTCTTGTAAAGCTCTGTCAAATGTGTATGGTTCTTGTTTATGTCATACATACATGTATGGCTTGTTTTGTGTGTGTATTGTCTTCATTTACCATCAATGGTGTCTGTGTAAATGTACCTTATAAATGTCTTATCAAATATGTCTGTCTGTCGTGTGTATTGTCTACATGAGTATTTTAATGTATGTTCATGTATCTGCATTTTAGCCCTATGGGAATAACAATAGCAATAAAATTATTTGTCTATCTATCTATCTAAAATGTATGAATTCCCCGTGGAGATGACTGTGAAGTGGTAGCCAGAGCAATGAAACAAATCATCCGCCCATCAATCCCGAAAACTCTAAAGGATGGAGACTATCAGTGGCAGCAACACTCTTCTTGCGACCGTCTATTACAAGAGTTGGAAAGTTTATCATTAATTCGGATAACATAACCATGATAACCATAGAGAAACCATGGATGAGAGAAAATAGAAAAAAAGGGATTTCAGTTTCTCTGAAGTCTGCGAACGGCGATTATTCTTGAAAGGAGAATCCCAATCTCTTCAGTTTACCTGTACTGCCAGGTGGATGTTACCAGGCAACTATTTCTTGCACTATTCCAGAATTTAAATTCTGGAGGGGCGACGAAGAATTTTCCGAATACAGTGATACATCTGATAGAATTAGTCCACGACAGCATTCTGATAGCTACATTAATACAGCAGAGAGCAATCAACAAGAATCAGCTAACGGTGTTGAAGAGACGTTCTCCTATATATTCCGACCAATCCGCCAAACTCGGCCTTCATCTTCACCCTGTTATCAACTGACAACTAATGTATTAATGATTATATATACTCGCGGCTTACCAGCTGTGGATATAGATATAACATAGATGGCAGTAACTTTCATCATGATTTTACCAAATCTGATATCTTAGTTGCTATGATACCATCTTACATATTGCCTTCAACATTTCGGTCATTCTGTATATTGGAAGATAATTAAATCGCTTGAAACTAATTTACGTAGTATAATAATTTCATTCATAAATATTTACGGATTTTTATCCCTTATTTCAACAGAAAGCAGTCCCGATAATACGAACACCCACCACAAAAACGAAATCTCACACGGCTTTCAAAAATGAACAACTTGATCAGCTTGAGAAACGATTTCAGTCACAGCGCTACCTTGCGGCCAACGATCAAAGCGATTTTGCACAAGAATTGAAAATAACAAACGTGGTTTTAAAACCGACGGGTGAAAGAAAAATGGAGCAAACGACAAGAATACCGTTCTCGATAGGTGGCTTATGTGACGCTGTTACATGCCCAAGGTATTTCATGTCCGCTGCCGCCTGACCATGTGGCATCAGACCGTACGTTAATCACTTCCGGGTCGCAGCCCCTTGACCTACTTTGTTTAGGAATTTGAGAGCAGACCCTTGTGAATTTTATAAGCTGTTATTTTTCATCATTTCTGATAAATTGCTACCGGATATTCTTGTTATTTAGATTGTAAAATCTCTATCTGTACAGATATATTTTGTCTTCTCATGACAGTTTGGGGATGGGTATCATTTGTTCGGATGATTCAGATTCAGATTCAGATTCATTTATTGACGTAGACATACAATGTCTCTTGTCACATACACAATATTGCATAACAGATGCCAGTGACTCGGTACAACCTTTAAATTTGACAAAGCTAAGCATATACTATTAGACGAATTCTAATATCAGAGAGTACAGCTAGATAATTGCATGCGGGTATTATATACAGGTGAGGACAAACTAAAAGTCAAAATCATGCCTCAAACCATCTCTTATTTGGAACGCTTCATAAGTCAGTTTTGCAACATTTTTCAAAACGCTCGACTGTTTGCAACAAATTAACTGAACTGCTTTGTCAGACCGAAGTTAATCACTTTCGGGTCGGAACCCTCGAACTATTTTGTTTAGAAATTTGAGAGCATATCTTTGTGGATTTTGTATGCTGTGATATTTCAGCATTCTGATACATTTGATATTTCAAATTGCGGATGAGGCTTCAAACATTATTTCCTGGTGTTGATTTGGGCCACTTGGGGGGAAGCATTATGGAAAGAGACATGAGGGGTGGACGTGAAAGCGCTCTCGATGTACAAGTTGAATGACATTCGGTAACACCGGCCAACTGTCAATGAGGGAAAGTTGAAATTCCCATGATCAACAGTAGAATGTCCCACAAGGTGAATAATGTCATGCCAAATGGATTTATGCATCGAGTCTCTTCTGGATTTTTGGTGATTTATCATGCTAATACATATCAAGTAACGCGAATAATAGTGGAGTTTGTCATATTTACCACCATTGAGCCAAATTCAGTCGACGAGTTTTTCATGTTCACCATGTTATAGTTATCAATATGGATTAAACCAACTACATGCACCAATTCCTCTCCGGTACCTCATATTGGATCAACCTACCATGATCTACCATGTATTCTAAATTCTGACAATGATAAAAGCAGAACGGTCCTGTTATTTTCGAGTGCTTCGTTTGTTGCGCAATATAAATTACTACGAAGCAGGCTACCATCTGCAAATTGTACGGTAGCCAGTGAGTGAGTCCATCCGATTCCTTTCGTTGGAGAACCGTTGACATTAGAACCTTGTATTTTTGCATGACGGTGCAAGCATAGAACTTACCAGCAAGTTTGACGATCTGTTTTTAGAAAGATTATAATGAATATATACTGACTCGGGAACCATTTTTTAGTTATATATACTATAATGACATTTTTTAGTTAATCAGATGAAACCAATTCTTTCGTTGTTGTTGTTGTGTTATACTAGCCACCTTAAATATTTTTGTCGCGCAATGGGATATACTAGCCACCTTAAATATTTTTGTCGCGCAATGGGATAAAGATCTCAAAGGTGTAGATACAGTAATATGGGAAAACGTTCCTGGGCGTTACGTTAGTTAAGCTAAAACTTTATTTATTTAATCCTGCGTAGAAATGGTGGAGTTCTTACAAACAAATGTCCAAGTTTTATATTTTAACGCAGTTCAGCATGGATTTCAAATATGTCTAGAATATTTCGCATTGAACCAAAATAATGTTTCGATTTAATATCGCAGCAGATATGGTGACTTTGAAAAAAACATCAGATTCTTTTTCGTTCAAGGTGTCATATTTCAGATATATTAAAAAATCCATGATAAACTTTTCACAAAATAGCAAAAGAAATAAAATAAAAAAACGGCGAAATTTCGATTCTGTTTTACGTCACTTTTGGCTCGGGCCAGACGCTTGTAATTAGTTATATAAAACTAGGGTATTTGTTGGTGTACGAGAATACACCTTCATGTGCAGAATTAAAAAACTTTTGGCTTTACTCACTTGACAACAAAGTTTTCGGTTTGTTAGCGTCACTGCTCATTTTCGACGGTATAAATCCTGACCAAACTGTCAACCAGATTTATTGACGCTTGTCAAAGTTTGCTTGAAGAAAGTGTTAGCAACAGATGCTAATATCCATTTAGGCTGACAGTCACAATGTTCTGTCGGCAAGTTTTTACGACTCAATCCTGCAAACTATAAAACCTGCCAATTATCAATGGACTAAACACCATTGATTTCTTTACTTTCACGCAAAATAGAACGTAGCCTGTCATCTTGTATCCTGATATTTACTCCAAGCACTGTTACAGGCACAGATGACTGGGAACCACCACAATTCTATAATTTTTTTATGGCTGGCTTTGTGTGTACAAGAGGAACACAAAGACAAAGAATCAACCGCCTGATTAAAAAATACAATGATCAGTATTACCCAAATATCCTCAATGACAAAACTTGTATATAGATGATATCCTCCACCGTCTCTTTCTCTCTCATAATATTTGTTCACTATCCCTGGTTCTGTTATTTATTTTAAAATTTAGTGCTTGTAACGATATAAATTAGTGCCGTTTGGAATTACTGTTGGATAGGCCCGACGAAGGAAAACTTGAAACATGTCCTCCAAGTATTGTAATTATCCCACGAAAGGTTCAACAAACTTTCCATGCACATATCTACATGTAAATTTTTGCCCAACATAAACCTTATCATTGGAAACCTATAAATTTGTCTTTGAATAAACGTATAAACGTAGAAACGTATAAAGTCTAAACTGCGATAATTAGGACAAAAATTCATATTTAATGTGATATTTCTTAAATAGTACATGCACATCCTCAATCTGATTAAAACTCAGACTTAATAAACCGCTCCTCTTTCGGACATGTCGCTGATTAAGATCTGGGACAGTTCCTATAACAAATCCGTCGGATGAACTCCGAATCAAATAGTTTCCGGGTCAAATAGTCGCCCAATGAGACGCCTCGTATTATAGCGTGACGGCTAATCTCCTAATCTCCGTTCTTGTGATGCAGTTATGAACTGATTTTATGAAACAAATACCCGTACCTATATATCCAGCAGTGCAAGAAATATCTCTTGATCTTTTCACCTGGTCTGTCATTGAAGAGAGCAACGGGGAGCAAATAATAATCTTCGGTCATCGCTCGTGGACTGAGTCGACAGCCCCGCCTGAAGCTTCAGCCTTCAGGCGGGGATTTTTCTGCGTCTCGTCCGTACACTCGGCAACATAAAGATTTCCAGTAGCCGGTAAGAAGAACGGCTATACAGTGTCTTTTACGTAGCATGCAAGAGAGCATCTGCAGTCACTCCTGCCTTAATGCGGACACGCCAACACACCATAAATTTTATATCTCGCCCTTGGCCGCCAATGGATATAGGTATAGGACGCTTTCCATTTCGCGTAGTCGGCGTGGCCGCTGGCAATGCGTGATTGTGCACTTCCATTTACTATACCGGAGCAATGCTGGCCTTGCCTCCAAATGGAAAGAGCCGATACAGGCTCTTCGCCTCTTGAGGCTGGACTGTGATTGGTCTCCAGTCTGACATGCGCGACAGATTTAAGATAGGAACTGTCCCAGATCTTAATCAGCGACATGTCCGAAAGAGGAGCGGTTTATTAAGTCTGAGTTTTAATCAGATTGGCACATCCTCGAATCACATTGAACCTCGAATCACAATCACATTCGACATTGACATCGAATCAAGTGTCAAACTCATCCAATGAAAGCTAATAGCTTCAGCAAAGTTTTCACATACAAGTGTACATGTATGAACATTATCATTGGCAGATTGATTACTAAGGCAGAACCCTCAAAATTTGAACAAAAATTAACATTTCATCTCCCACATATCACAGGGACATCCTATAAACATATATTGAGAGCTGACAAATGCAGCAAACTAGCAAACTCTCTATGTGCATGTACATGTGTACATGTCGAAGGCCTACTCTCTATGTGCATGTACATGTGTACATGTCGAAGGCCTACATATACAATTCTGCTAAATAGAAAACTCTATCAGTTGCAATAATTTGGACACAAATTAATATTTTATCTCAAAAATAGCATAGGTACATCCTTTAATCATAATAAATATGTGTACCAAGTTTCGTAATCATCCAATGAGAGCTGACAACCGCAGCAAATTTTCTATGTACATGAAGAGAAACTTCGAGTGGCGGCGTTTGATGATATAGACCTGTTTTGTAAGTTTCTGCAATGATGATTTGTGACGATGATTAAAATCGTGACGTTTAACACAGGATCTAGAAAACGCTACTAGGCGAGATATGCATACACCATATGCAGGTCCCTCTGGTATATTACTGTCCATGAGCAAGATTTCTACACCTGGATTTCACCTTAATACCAACGGGACTGTACAGGCCAATCGAACACCCAAATAATAAAAGAAAGGCTGTCAGTCACCCATGGTATTGGACTAGGATAATGGTCAAAAAGATATCTTATCTATATGGATGTAGTTTAGAACACTTGGAACCAATATCCCTTTATCCTGAGCACAGAGGCAATTTATCACTGCGCATCATATAGCGGTCATCCTCGGAGACAGTTTACCGATCGATCCAAACATTACGCCAATCTGTTGCGAGGTTTGAGTTTTGATCTTATCGCTCGTCAAACTTTGGTGTCAGCCCAGAATCGACATCTGGTGTCAAGGTAAAAAACGCACGTTTCAGATACGGACAAGATAAATTCAAGACAAGATTTATAATGAAAGTATCTCCAGAACTCATTTGAATCAAGTTTCAGGATAGGATTATCATGGCTTAACTGCAATATGAAATTGAATTGTATTTATTAAATATCATGGAATGATGTTGATTTCCTTGCAAATGATGAAATATATTATATATGCCGCCGATATATTTTATATGGAATTAACTATCCCCCATCATGTAATTGTCATTATACAAGTAATGCCATCTATTTAGCTCATCTTCAAGGCGAGGATGAACAGAGATGCAGTGCATATAAAGAGACGTTGAATTTAATTGATTTTAGAAAGGAAAACCGCGGTAATGTCATCGGCGATTCCAGTCAAGAAAGGCTTAATTCCGTGTCAAACCGTTATTGATTACAACGTTTCTCGCGATGAGGATCGTTAAATTAACTCAACACTAGAGTAGAACATGATTAGAGAGTTCTGGGCCAGGGAAGCCGAGAAGCCGATGACGTCATAAGTAGGTCGAGGTGACGTCATAAATAGGTCGAAGTCGTGCGGTGCTCGTCTATTTATAGTGTCAAGAACATAGCCCGAGGGGTTGTAGGTCAACGTCTGTTCACCGGACCGCGACAATAGCCCGACGTGTTTGCGGTGTTTTATGTCTGCTCAGCGGACCGTGTCTACCTTTTTGCGGTGTTCGAGGTTATGGCCTATTTATGGAGCCATGCTTAGAGAACGGGGAGTTTCGGAGGTCCAATGGAAAACGTTTGGGGAGATCAGGACCATCTACTCTCCTCCTCCTCCTCCCTCTCCTCATTCACCCCAGCCATCCTCCTCCTCCGCACACACACATACATCCTCCTCCACCACCACCACACTCCTCCTCCTCCTCCCCCTCCACCACCACCACCACCACCACACTCCTCATTCCTTCCTCATTCCTCCCTAATTCCTCCTCCTCCTCCTCCTCATCCTCACATACGCTAAGGTAACTCTATCAGGTAGCCCTAAGGAAAATGGCCCTCATCTCCCCAAACGTTCTTCATTGGACCTCCGAAACTCCCCGTTCTCTAATACTTGCGAGTGATCTATAAACAGAACAGGGGTTTACCCAGGAAGAATAACTGGTGGGACGAGGCGTTAAGATACGGACTAACAGACCGATATGTAGCAGGAGATAACTCTTGTTGAACCGTACCGTGATCGGAAGTGACGTCAACTTATCTAGTTAGAAAGATAGTCTCGACCTACTTATGACCACACACATATTTTACATTCTCTGGGTACAAGAAAGAATATACTATGACTCCAAGCGTGTGAATTTGCTGCGAGTGCTGGAACACTTTGGTCGACAAATCATCCTATTTTCCCACAAAACATACACATTTTACATTCTCCGGGTGTAAGAAAGAGCATACTACTACCACCACCACCACGCCCACCACCATCACGCACGCGCACACGAATAGCGGCGAAACTTACGGAGATACGTTAAATTCGTATAGGAGCTTTACGATAGACCTCGACACGAGGATTACAACGTCGCAACAGCGCGCGCGTATGTCGCTTATTTCCTGAGAAATGGTCCAAATCACGGGACACCGATTATCGTTTAATTGCGGCGAAAGTTACGGTCGGGAGATAAAATTGTATAGGATGTTTATTGTGCATCTATACGAGAGGAATACGACGACGTAAGCCGCGAGTCTCTATCCGTCTTAGTTCCCGAGATATCGCCATGGATAATTTATAGAAAATCGGCAATAAAAAAAAATCGAAATTTTATTTTAACCCGAAACGAAACTTGGACGCCCTAGGGGCATAATTGAGAAATTTACGCATTTCATGCTTCACTCAACGTCTATCATCATAGGAATCAATAAGACTTCGGTCCCGAATTAGCCGCAGGCTTTCATTAGTCAGGCTCCATCGCTAACTATAAGTATGGCTCCACAAATAGACCATAACATAGAACACCGCAAAAAAACTATAGACACGGTCCGCTGAGCAAACATAAAAAACCGCAAACACCTCGGGCTATTGTCGCGGCCCGGTGAACAGACGTTGACCTACAACCCATTGGGCTGTGTTCAAGACACTATGAATAGACGAGCACCGCACGACTTCGACCTATTTATGACGTCACCTCGACCTACTTATGACGTCATCGGCTTCCCGGCTTCCCTGGCCCAGAACTCTCTAATCATGTTCTACTCACTAGTTTTACTCTCCACACTACAAACAAGGTCTGTCGACACATGCCCTAGGATAGTTGGGTCTACTACCCGCAATCTCGTGAAATCAATGTATATCGTGTATCAATGCGAAGATTCAACTATGTGTTTACCACCAATAAATTCATTCTAATGGACAACATCCTAGCACTGATGAACAAAAGTGATGGTTGCGATTGAATAAACGTTCAAAATCCATTGTCGCTGTGAAAGTAACTTGCTAATGTTGAAAGTCAACGCTTCAGTAAGAAACGTAAATAACATCTACAAAGCCGCTCGCTCTTATGTCAACAATGATACATTATACAATTATGATGTTGGGGATTCCCTATTTACTGATATCTTCAGAATATAAACCAACTGGAAATCAAAACACGTATATTTAAAAGGATCAATATTCACACTGAAATAGAAGAGTCGCGAACGAAATAATCTGAGTAGGTTAACGCAATTCGAAAATGCGACGTGTTTAATAATTCCATCTTCCTCGAGCCGTTAAAACTTCAGGACTGAAAACAATAAGCACCAGGCAGAGAATTCGGCCTTACCGTCGAGTTTTATCGGAGAAACACTCCCATTTACTTCATACAGACGTTGTTCGAGTTACACACGGCTCAAGTTGCAGTTAAGTTCCAGCTGCATGTAGTTGAAGAATGGCGATCTTTGGAACTGGAGCGAATTATCAACAGTACGACAACAGAACATAACCACACCAAGGGGACAACAAGATGCGCTTGCAATTTCACCCACGGACATTGTTTTATTCTGCTTCTTTGTGGTTGTAGCCATATTGACTGTTAGTGGAAATGTGTTCATTATACTGTGCATGAGGAAGAACAACCAATTCTCGTCTAACTTCAAAATTTATACGACTTCCTTGGCAATCGCCGACTTGGGAGTGGGTCTGCTTTGCGAACCCGTTTATGCTGTCCTGAGAGTATACCGCAATTGGCCGTTTGGGCTCTGTGTCAGTTGGGTCGTTATAGACTACAGTTTGGTGTACGTGTCCGCTCTTCTACTTGACGCCGTCGCCTACGACCGGCACAAGTGTGTCGCGTCTCCCATTCAATACAGAACACAGTTCACCAAACACCGGACAGTGTTAATATCGACGGCCATGTGGATCTTAGGCTTTGTGATATGGGTGACTTTCATTTTGGGGTCTTTGTTTAGTGATAAATCGTCCTTTATTTCGTCAAACGGGATGTGCTCGCTTCGCCTGACGCCCGTCTTAACCCTACTGTTAGTTGTGGCACACTGGGTACCCGCCATATTTCTCATTGCCGCCTATGTTTCTCTTCTTCTCTCACTGAAGAAAAGAATGCAAGTTCCGTGTTCGGAGAAGAAGACAACAATCTCTGATGGAAGTGCAAATCACAAAGACGAGACAGTCATAAGCTCAATCTCAATAACAGGTATTGCCGAAGAGATAAAATCTGTAGTGGATGGCAATTCCGCATTTCCCAAAGACGAAGCGACTGAAACACAGCCCATACAAACAGGACCTTCAAGTGGACGCTGCGAACTATTTCTGAAAGATATTAACGTCAATCTAACTGAGATAGCACCTAAATGTGTTAACCCTCCAGCTACCGGATCATCTCCAGAAATGTCTCAGATAAGAGCCCAGAACAATCAATGTTCGAGGACCGCGAGCGTGATCATCGCGATGTTTCTGATTTGTTGGATACCGTATTTAATATTCTGGCCACTGCATCAATTTGGTTACATTCCATTCCATGTTTACATAGTTTCGAACATCTTTGCTTACGGCAACTCAGCAATTAACCCGTTAATTTATATTCTGACAAACTCTGCTATTCGATCCAGAATTGTTGATTTTTTTCGAAGACTCTAATGCCGCGTACACTGACGTCAAGCTTACGGAAAATTTGAGGTTGGTGACAGTATTCGTGATATTTGTATTTTTGTGTTTGTTGCATCATGCATATATATATATATTATAGCCACGATACTGCAATGACTGCAAAATGCCCTTGATATCAAATATCCATATATCATAATCGAAAAATAAATAACTTCGCCCACTAATTACGTTAAATATTAACATACTGTATAATGTGTAATAGGCGTCCATTTTCATTTGAAAATATTACGTTTTGTGTGTATCATATTCACCGTGTGTTGACAATAAACCATCTTCTACTGACACACGGGTGATGGTTCTCTCCGGGTATTCCGGCCGCCTCCGCTATTCAAACTGGCTATTACCATAGTGTGAGTGTGACATTAAACCATTTCCCCCTCTTTCAACTGACGTTGATTCTTCAGTTTTGTGAAATGACACTGATTATATTTTATCGAACAGCTTACATCAGTGGGTGTGCATGGCAACCATTTCTAATTAAACAGATCCTATTCTGCGTTCTTGTTATTGATATAATGATTCTTCATATAATAAATGTTCATTAATTCATCTTTTATCTCCTGTAAATTGAGCGAGCTCTTTGTCTGTAAACATTATATTTAATTGATGTCACTATAAAATCAATAATTCTATTTCTCGGTTCGCTTAAGGCTAAACATGTGTTGGGTGCATTAAACTGCCAACCAAAATGAAACATCACGTTCGAAATCTTGTCTTGTACTATGACTATTTTCTATGCCCTGGGTCTTATGGTTTTCCAATAACAGCATCTTGAAGTAGTGAATTTGTGCAAAATCGTCTATTTTGATATAGTGATGTGGCTTAGCAAAAAGATCGTGACACGCTGGACCAAAGCACCAAACTTGGCATATCCATCACCTGAGGCATACAAAACAATATCAGAAGGGGTGCCCATCACTTTGGATCATGTGACGCCCTCTGGCCCCCAAAAGGGCATTTAACCCTATCTGGCCTGGGCTTTTTGGGACCTGTCGTGGCCTGGAGGCCATTCTCTTACTCCTTGAGTTACATGTAGGAGGCTGAAACTTACCACAATATACCCCTGGGTCAAGCTCTACCAGAAAATGTAAAAAACAAATCCAAGATGGCCGCTCTGATGACGTCATTTTTCAAAAACCGCATTTTTTTGGTTGATTTTCCGGTCAGATTTTCCGGTCAGAGTTTCCGAATTTTTTATTTATGCAATTTCTCCGCAAAAACTGCATGATAAATTAGTAAATATTAATGTGATGTGAAATAAAATAGTTTTCGCCCGTTTTTCATCGCGGAAAAACAGAAAATTTGAAGGAATATGACAAAAACATCAATTTTCTGGTACCCCACGTGGCCGCCATCTTGAATTTACCCATGATCCCCTGCTCGGGGGTTAAACAAATGGGCTCAAAATCCACTGAATCTGAATCCACTAAACACAACTGATCCTCCCCTTGCAGTATCATTCTTCTTACAGTGTACATGCACAACCGGCATATAATTAGAATAATGCACGGGTGCTGAACCATGCGCATATACATATGTAATGGTCTTGGCATCCAGTGGAATATATTAGATGCAGTTTTAGACAAAACAATCAGCTATTCATCTCTCAAACTTGAAAGTAGAAAGATTGAAATTGGAGCGATAAGAAAGCGGTGGTAGAAATTGACGTCTGGCGACTAAAAAGCAACCAGATGACTCATATCAACAGGAAAGCTTCCCTCAGCACCTAACATGCAGTCCCGAGAATACGATGGATTCTCGGATGTAGCCTTAGTATCTCAGTATTTATTGTAGCGGCTCATGTGGAGATTATGAAATATCCACACGACCCCTACCACCGGCTTAAGCGGAATTAGATACGCTAGCTCGGGTGCTGTGGTGACAGATCAGATCAAACAAATAACGCATCGAATGTTAATGGGTGAGTGTTGAGGACGTCTGATGGAGTAAACGCTTCAACATGGGGTAAACCTGGTAAATGCAAGAATAACCCAGAAAAACCAACCTGGCCAGCCTTGGGTATGTCCAGCTTTTCCCCCCATTTTACGAGACGGAAAGCTGAATCACAGTTCAAGTTTTACATGAAAATAGGGGCGATTGTTTCCTTTTACACAGGCGATTATGTAAACTTAATTGGTTTAGGTGGTTTCAGCCACCCCAATTTTTCCCTGGTGATCCAAAATGAATAAACGTTGAGAGCTGCAACTTAGGGCAGTTATAGCTTATGATATTGAAGTTATTCTGAGCCTGCAGCATAATACTCGGAGCAGAGCATCATGAGTAAATTGAAAATGGATGATATTAGGGTGTAACTGGAAAGTTCTGTTTTCCTCGTATTCCTTCAAAATTAACCCTACCTGGCCTGGGCCCCCCACCAAATATTTTGCGCTATCTCCGGAACGAAAAAAAATGGAGAACTGAAACTCCAGGACTCTATCGTTTATCATATTGGGGTCATTTTGAGCCTATATACATCACCCTCCGAGCAGAGTATCATTGATAAATTCAAGATGGCGGCCACGTGGGGTACCAGAAAATTGATGTTTTTGTCATATTTCTTCAAAATTTCTGCTTTTTCTCGATGAAAAGTGGACAAAAACTATTTTATTTCACATCACAATAATATTTACTAATTTATCACGCGGTTTTTGCGGAGAAATAGCATCAATAAAAAAAAATCGAAAAATATGACCGAAAAATCGTCAGGAAAATGGTTTATTTTTGGAAAATGTTGTCATCATGGCGGTCATTTTGGATTTTGTGACATTTTCTGGTAGGGCTTGAACCAGTGATACAGTGTGGCAAGTTTCAGCTTCCCAGCCTTAAGGATAATAAAAATAACGAAGCTGTTGGGAGGCTAACTATTCTTTGAATAGCAATATTGCCCCTCAGATGCCCTTTTGGGGATCAGAGGGCATCACAGAGCCAGAGCAACGGACACCCCTTGTGATATTGTTCTATATGTCTCAAGTGATGGGTGTGCCAAGTTTGGTGCTTTGGTCCAGCGTGTCACGATCTTTCCAAAATATGGCCCAAAGCTACCCCACTAATATGAAAACAGCACACTTTTATCTCCATAAACATGTGAAGCATCCAGAATTTGGCTTAATGTCAAACTCAAGGTTGTTTCACTCATATGGTGACAGTCAGTTTGCTTTGTGGAGGAAGCCGGAGTATCCGGAGAGAACCACCGTCCGTCGGCAAGTAGCTGACAAACTTTCACACATGGACCAGATCCCAAGATAATATACTTTACGCTAACTGATTTTTTGTTGTCTTACGTGATATTTCATTTTGGCAGCCCAAACCGCACCCTATGGGTACCTCTGACAGAAAACGAGCAGGTTGACATCCACTTTTTCGGCTGTTTAAGTTGATACCGGACCTGGGAACATGAGAAAGAAGTTTAATTGAAATCGCTCTTACAGATTTTTCTGGGAATTGAGCCGATTTTTTTTCGACATTTTAAGGGGTTTTCTAGGAAAAATGAAGCAAGCTTGAGGGGAATATTCGAGATTCATTTTTCTATAACATATCAGCGCTGTGTTTTAACTCTATCTGGTCTGGGCGATTTGGGGTGTACCGCAGCTTGGGAGGGCGGGGGGGGGGGAAGGGGGACGGAAAGTGCCCCCTATATATTTTCGCTATCGCTAAGGCTAGAGGGCTGAAACTTATCACACTATATCTGTGGGTCAAGGTCTACAAGAAAATGTAAAGAATTCAAGGTGGCCGCCAAGATAACGTCACTGTGACGTCATTTTCAAAAAGAGCATTTTTGAACGATTTTTCGGTCAAAATCTTCGAATTTTTTATTTTTGTTTTTTCTTCGCAAAAACTGCATGACAAATTAGTAAATAATCATCTGATATGAAATAAAATAAGTTTTACCCACTTTTCCGTACAGAAAAGCAAATGTTTTGAAGAAATATGTCGAAAACATCACTTTTTCTGGTACCCCACATGGCCGCTATTTTGAATTGACCCATGATCCTCTGCTCGTGAGGCTATGCCAATAGGCTCAGAATGACCGCAATATGATAACCTATAACGTTGCAGCTCTCCATTTTTTGGCGTCCCGGAGATATCGCAGAAAGTTTGGTATGGGGACATTTTGGCTCCCCTTCCCCCAGGCCTGGTAGGGTTAGTGGGGGGAGTGAGGGAGGGGGACAACTCAGGGGTTGTTTTTTTGGCGATACTAAGACATATGGTTTCAGTAAAACGCATAGAATCGCGTTTCTGGTATCCTACATGGCCGCCATTTTGAATTTACCCATGATCCTCTGCTCGCCGCGTGATGCAAATAGGCTCAAAATGACCCCAATATGATAATCTAAAAAGTCGTTCAGGACATAGAAGCAAAAAAACAACAGTGGGGCGGGAAGGCCAGGTAAGGTTAAAATAATAGTTTAGTCATGCTCTTTCAGAAAATATATACATATATGTGATTTAGGTTGAAGATTTTACGACAATTGGTGGCCGAAAAGCGGACTCATGTTGTATTCCTTGCCGAATGGAAGAATCTCTGGAGTGCACCCTAAGTGGGTGTCGAGCAGCGAAAGCTGACCCCAAAGTCGATCGACACTCGTACCCAATTTTGGGGGCGATCGGCATGGAATCGCGGAAAACCGCGCGATGTAGAAAAAAAAAGAAAATAGGTCATACGAAAGGAATTGATCAGGAATGTGACATCGATTTATTTTGGAGCGGATCTTGGATCCCCACGCCCCGATGATGTTTTTCTCTGCTATAAGAATATATTCGACGCTAACCGCATACAATCAGTACCGAATTTGGTGGTACATATATACATTTATTACCCCACAAGCAAATTCGTATTCATTATCTGGATTGTGATTGGTTAAAAGGTCGGGTCGTATAAACCCATACACCCCGAGTGATGTCTTGCTACTCGGGGTATTTAAAACATGAATTGCAGGCAAGCACCTAAAAGGTGCGTGGACCCCTCAGCCTGTTTTTTTTTAGTCAAGTAGGATCAGGGCTGCATTCCGAAAAACGTATGGGCACCCAAAACTCAAATGAAACAAAAAATGAAAGTGATAGATATAATAGACTTCGTTTTCACGTGAGTGGTGTGCTGGGATTAGAGCATGCAAGTGTAGCTTTATCAGTGGCAGTGGCAGTGGCAAGTGTGATAAGTTTAATGGCATAGAAACACACTGATTGACACTCTCCTAATCACTCGTTTTAAATAATTTCCAAGGTACAGTAACATGTTTGGTGACAAAAATTGAAGCATTATGTTGTACCAGTTAAATGTGTGGACACAAATATGGTTCATGCAAAAGTTTTAGGATAAATCATATGATGTAAAATAGAATGATTTAACAGCAAAATTGAAGAAAAATGTTGTCCTTCATTTAAGGTGACGCGAAATTCAAACTACACTTCTGAAATAAATATGTTTTGTGCAAAAGCTTTAAGATAAATCATATGATGTGGAGTAGAATGATTTAATAGCAAAATTGAAGAAAAATGTTGTCCTTCATTTAAGGCGACGCGAAATTCACACTAACAGGGGTTCGATACTGCAAGGATTCCCCTGCCAGTTATTTCATATTATACTTCTGAAATAAAATATGGTTTGTGCGAAAGCTTTCTGATAAATCGATGTACATGTAGCAAAATTGAAGAAAAATGTTGTCCTTCATTTAAGGCGACATGAAATTCAAACCTAACAGGGGTTCGATACTGCGGGGACCCCCTCGCCGGTTATTTTCTCTTGTACTTGGGAAATAAAATAATGTCACCAACCAGTTAGTTATTACTATAAAAGGGAAATTTTTTTAGGTGATTCAGCATGTGTGTGAAAAAGCAATGTACACTGCAGGCTGAGAAGCTGTGAATAGGAAAGAAGTCCAAAACTTTAACATTTAGTGCCCCAGAGGTGCAGAAATCCCCCCAAGGGTAGTGCATAGGTTGAACAAGTGAAGCATCATGTAAGCTCTCAGAATATATGGGAATTGGGGAGTTCCATCCAATGGTAATCTTGAATGGCCCAGGCTTTCTTGTATCAGGGAACCTTCAAAAGTCACAATGAAACATGCAACCAAGGGTTCCCAATGGGCATAGATAACAGTGCAAAAAGCCAAGCCATCAATAAACAAAATAAAAAAAATAATTAAAATTCATGAAATCATCACAGCCATCTGAAAATCTAATCATTTCATCCGTCAACATTCAGGAAGCTCTCACCAAAGTTTGGTCAGGCCTGACTTGATAGATCTGCAGATATTCAGCGGACAAGAACATGTTGATGGGCATAGATAACATTGCAAAAGCTGAGCCATCAATAAATAATAAAAAAAATAATTAAAAATCACGAAATCATCATAGCCATCTGAAAATCTAATCATTTCTTCAGTCAACATTCAGGAAGCTCTCACCAAAGTTTGGTCAGGCCCGCCTTCATAGATCTGCAGATATTCAGCGGACAAGAAAATGTTGACGTCCGGACGGACGTACGTACATGGCAACGACAAGACCCCACAGCCCTATGGGCTGAGGGGTAAACACAACTCACGAGCGATTGGAACTGACGCCTCAGGGTGTATGAGTTCCAGGGAGGGTCGTAACTTTCCATACACTCGGGGGGAAACCTGAATAGTATTCAGAGCCTGTATTAAATACACCAACGTCAGGCATTAAATTCTACATTCACCAGATAGCCGTCGTCCACATTTTTAGCCCACCATCACCAGATTGTGGGCTGTTCAAATCGCTTTTCGTCCGTGGCCCGTCGTCCATCAGTCGGTCAGTCAGTCGTCCGTCCGTAAACAATTCTTGTTATCGCGATTTCTCAGGAACTACTGCGTGGATCTTTCTGAAATTTGGTACACAGGTTTCTCGTGGAGTCTAGTTGTGCAAGATATCCTTTCTGGTCCGATTCGAAAATCCAATATGGCCACCAGGCAGCCATCTTGGATTTCCCCATGAAACTTTGTTATCGTGATTTCTCAGGAACTACTGCATGGATCTTTCTCAAATTTGGTACACAGGTTCCCCTTCGGGTCCAGTTGTGCAAGATACCTTTTCTGGTCCGATTCGAAAATCCAATATGGCCACCAGACAGCCATCTTGGATTTCCCCATGAAACCTTGTTATCGCGATTTCTCAGGAACTACTGCATGGATCTTTCTCAAATTTGGTCCACTGGTTCCCCTTGGGGTCTAGTTGTGCAAGATATCTTTTCTGGTCCGATTCGAAAATCCAATATGGCCACAAGGCGGCCATCTTGGATTTCCCCATGAAACCTTGTTATCGCGATTTCTCAGGAACTACTGCATGGACCTTTCTCAAATTTGGTACACTGGTCCCCCTTGGCGTCTAGTTGTGCAAGATA
Source organism: Hanleya hanleyi (assembly GCA_036873755.1). NCBI lineage: Eukaryota > Metazoa > Mollusca > Polyplacophora > Lepidopleurida > Hanleyidae > Hanleya > Hanleya hanleyi. Next base: position 20,346 of record JAVTVY010016817.1, on the reverse strand, counting down.
CCTTTTCTGGTTCGATTCGAAAATCCAATATGGCCACCAGGTAGCCATCTTGGATTTCCCCATGAAACTTTATCGTCATTTCTCAGGAAGTACTGCATGGATCTTTCTCAAATTCGGTACACAGGTTCCCCTTGGGGTCTAGTTGTGCAAGATACCTTTTCTTGCCCGATTCGAAAATCCAATATGGCCACCAGGCAGCCATCTTGGATTTCTCCATGAAACTTTGTTATCGTCATTTCTCAGGAAGTACTGCATGGATCTTTCTCAAATTTGGTACACAGGTTCCCCTTGGGGTCTAGTTGTGCAAGATAGCTTTTCTTGTCCGAATCGAAAATCCAATATGGCCACCAGGCACCCATCTTGGATTTCCCGATGAAACTTTGTTATTGCGATTTCTCAGGAACTACTGCATGGATCTTTGTCAAATTTGGTACACAGGTTCCCCTTGTCGTCTAGTTGTGCAAGATACCTTTTCTGGTCCAATTCGAAAATCCAATATGGCCAACAGGCGGCCATGTTGGATTTTCCCATGCAACTTTGTTATCGTGATTTTTCAGGAAGTACTGTAGGGATCTTTCTCAAATATGGTACATAGGTTCCCCTTGGGGTCTAGTTGTGCAAAATACCTTTCTCGGTTCGATTTGAAAACCCAATATGGCCACCAGGTGCCCATCTTGGATTTCCCAATGAAACTTTGTTATCCTGATTTCTCAAGAACTACTGCATGGATCTTCCTCAAATTTGGTACACAGATTTCCCTTGTTACCCAGTTGTGCAAGATACTTTTCTTGGTCCGATTTGAAAATCCAATATGGCCACCAGGTGGCCATCTTGAATTTCCCCTTGAAACGTAGTTATCGTGAATTCTCAGGAAATATTTCATGGATCTTTCTGAAATTTGGTACACAGGTCCCACATGGGGCCTAGTTGTGCTTTTTGATCCGATTCGAAAATCCAGGTTACGCTTCAAATTAATACGGTATTCCCGAGTTGTGACTTTGCATCACAAGAGTCGGCGGATCAAACGGTGGGGCATATTCTATATGCTGACTATAGAGGATATTTATACCTTCACCTTCCATATCAAGGAGTTCAAATAATTCGGATTAAAATGTATTTCTTCAAATTTTAAATCGGTTTTCTTTAGTCCATGCAGTTGCAAGTGAACTGCCCCACCCTTTCGTCTGCTGGCGGGTCGGCTACATGAAGGGACGTCACTCCTGTGACACAACGTCACAACTCGACAACTGTAGACTACTGCATGTTTCGATCCAAGGGAGATAATCAGGATTCAGACACTTTCGAAGTTTCAACATTACTGCGCGGACCGGATCCCTTCAGTATTAAGTATTGTACCATCTTACTATTTTCGAGCATGGTATCTTAAAAGAGATATCTCAAACTTGCCCAGTAAACAGAACAGAATTAGCATTCGTTCCTAATTTTAAAATCTTAAGTATGTTTCATAGCTCATGCCAAAGTGTCAAAGAGATTTGTCTTCGCTTCCAATACCCAATGATGACACGTGCAAAAAAATAAACAAAATAAAAATACTACAAAACGAAGACGTAAGATCCTCTGTATGTATACGGTCACTTTCAGACTAACTTTGCTCATTTCTCTTGTACTATAACAACCGACATTAGAACAGTTTCTATAAATTTTGAAACTCCTGAAACTTAGACAGATTATATCTTGGTGTTTTCCAGTGTCCCTTTTTCGATCTTTTTCGCTCAGATTCGAAATTCTGTAAACAAAATTACAAATCAATCGTTCATTCTTAGTAACAATGGACAAAAAGATCCTCTTGGTATTAGCTTACAATTATCGGACAATGGTGGGCGCCAAGATCCTTCAGGATCTGTCGCTGTCCTATAACTCGATATATGTAGATATATTATTATAAGGTCATTATAAAGGTCTTGCTCAGGAAAGTGACATAACTATTTTGGACTGGATCCCAAGGAGTGAGCCTGCATGGCCACACCCAAATTGTTTTCCTATGCAAAAATATATTGATAGACGATATAAAATTAATGCCAAAACTTGAGTGAGACACATACACGCTGAAACTGTGTGATATACGTGTATCCGATCCCAGATTCAGTATATAGCCTCTCATCTCCATTGTATTCTCAAATAAAATCGTTGACTTCAAATTGAAGTAGCGTAAACTTGTTATTCTACCATGGGTCTAATATTTGATAGTCGTATAATTTACCGTAAAATATATAAGAATGTATTGTAATTTGGGGAAAAATATTGCGGAAAACAGATTACTGTATCAAGATAATATAAACGTTGAAATCACTGTGGAGTAAATCTTATATCCACATTGGTTGCCCAAGGTGTGGATCACAGTAAAATAGTACCGTGAGTTGTTTATCTGGAATCGATTGGGATGACTTTGTAGATTGTGATTCTCTAACCTTCCAAATTATTGCCAAATATATCTACAATGTGATCCATCTCTTTTCTTTATATTTCAACCTGCAAAACTTGTATGTGTTTTTTAAAATAATAGTGTCATCCTATTGGTTCGGGTTTTGAAACAAAAGTTTATTCCAACCGAGAAGACAAAAAGACTTCACTGTTAAAGAAAATAGATCATGCATGTTCAAGGAGGCATTTGCTATTAAGAGTTAAACCCCCAAATTGAACCATGGAATGTTCATATGTGTTCCTGACGACGGCATAATCAGAGCCGAAATATAGAATGATATATCACAATCATTTGTGGAGTTACTTTCTTCCTAGTTCATGTAAAACTATTCTGTGGAAATAACAGTGTGCACTGAACAGTTTCAAAGCGTGTCACATTAAAAATGCCAGATTGTGTTGCTTTTAAATTTGTCGTTATTATATTATTGGATCTTATACGATGTCGATTCCACAGAAATCCTGCAATTGAAGGTATAGTAAATGATTTTTCATCTCAATGTTACAGGTGCACTTTATTTAGAATCACTCGTGTTTCACACATGAAAAATGTTTCACTATCTCTTTGGATGAGAGGGAATCTTCCGTTTTGATCAACATATGTCACAGGCTGCGAGAAGACTCGTCGGCCAACAAGTTGAGAAATTAAAGTTCTCTGAGAAACATTCACAAGTTGGAAACTAGAAATCCAAACGAATTATTATGGATAACAACCCATTTATTTATTAGCTGGTGACGTTCCGATGTAGTTACCTATCAGTATTTTCAAACTAAATATTGAGAAACCTCAGAGGGCGAAAAAATTAAACTGTGTAAGAAACAGCTAAATTGCACCCTCGCGCAAAATATGAACATTTGTAACGATTATTTTTATTATTTTTTATACAATGTAACTTCTACATCTTCTTTCGGCTATATACCAGATGAAAACTGTCAATTCAGCCGGCCAAAAGTGGTAACTGTTTTAGTGCACTCACAAGTAGAGTACAAACTATCATGAAGATAATTTAACTAAAGCAACAACTGTGAACCAAGGGGTCAATCTCCGTATGTTTCATGTAGATTAGTAGTATCATATTTTACGGTAAGCTGAGTATTGCTGAACGCGACGATAAACCATAATTCTCCCAAATACAAGCGTCTAGTCCGTCATTCATTATTCAGCCTTCGTCAATTAAAGAATTTCCGCATCCATAATCCAACAACCAAATTCATATAATAGCATCAGCACCAAATTAAGAGAACAAATTATAGTATATATAAAACTAGGCTAATTTCCTGCAAGAGAAGCGGTCAACAGGTTTCAATGATGCCAGCAAGACATCCTGATGTTCCAAAAATATGAAGTGTTCTTAATCCATATGATTTTATTTGTAAAGTCGTTATCTACAGTATGATGTATTTCAGTCCCGCTTTGATTGAGTCTGTTCATATGAACACTGTGAGGATCTTGAAACACGTAGGTTCATTCGGCCTTTAGCCACGGGTTAAGTGGAATTGAACACAAGTTACAAAACGTACCGCCATAGATCGTGCACGCTACGCTCGTATTTTGCAGTCAGCATGCGATATGCATCGCCAAATTTGAGAAACTTCGAGTGGCGGCGTTTGATTATATAGCCCTGTTTTATAAGTTTCTGCAATAATGTTTTGTGACGTTGATTAAAATCGTCACATTTAACATAGGATCTAGCAAATGCTACCAGACGAGATATGTATACGCCATATGCAGGTCCCTCTGGTATATTAACGTCCAGGAGCAAGATGTCTACATCTGAACTTCGCCTTATTACCAATGGGACTGTACAGCCCAATCGAAGACCCAAATAAGAAAAGAAAGGTTGTCAGTCACCCATAGTATTGGACTAGGATAATGGTCAACAGGATATCTTATCTATATGCATGTAGTTTAAAACACTTGGAACCAATATCCCTTTATCCTGGAAACAGAAGCAATTTATCACTGCGCATCATATAGCAGACATCCTCGCGAGACAGTTTATCGATCGATCCAAACATACACTGGCTTAGTTGCCTACAGTGGTTCTGAATATACATATCTCGGGATGTTTACTCTAAATCGAACCAATCCAGAGCGCGTTCAGCCAACTCATTACGCCAATCCGTTGCAAATGTTGAGTTTTGATCTGATCGCTCGTCAAACTACTTCGGTGTCCGGCCGAAATCGACATCTGGTGTCAAAGTAAAAACAACCCCGCAAGTTTCGTATACTGACAAGAAAAATTCAAGACAAGATTTTATAATGAAAGTATCTCCAGAACTCATTTGAATCAAGTTTCCGGTTAGGATTACCATGGCTTGACTACAATATGAAATTGAATTGTATTTATTAAATATCATGGAATGATGTTGATTTCCTTGCAATTGATGAAATATATTATATATACAGTTGATATATTTTATATGGAATTAACTATCCCCCTCATGAAATTGTCAATATACAAGGATTCCCATTCATTTTGCTCATCTTCAAGGCGAGGATAAACAGAGATGCAGTGCATATAAAGAGACGTTGAATTTAATTGATTTTAGAAAGGAAAACCACGGTAATGTCATCGGCGATCCTAGTTAAGAAAGGCTTAATTCTGTGTCAAACAGTTATTGCTTACAACGTTTCTCGCGACGAGGATCGTTATATAACTCCACACCAGTTGTAGTCTCTACACTACAAACAAGATATGTCGACACATTTCGTGTATCATACCGCAGGATAGTTGTGTCCTGCTACAGGCAATCTCGTGAAACAAGGTACGTTCCTTATTAATGTATCAATGCGACGATTCAACTATGTGTTTTCACCAATAAATTCATTCTAATGGACAACACTAGTAGGGGAGCAGTATCACAGTTATCACACATGGCACCCAAATGCACATAGCCACCGCAAGCCACCATCACCCACCGAGCGCTGTCATACGTCATTATCAATTTCTATTTGTATAAATTATTGCGTCTGGATATTAATAAATTATATACGTTATAATTTACCTGAATGTATATATGGTATAGATCTACATATGACATTATTAATAAACCTTCCGAATTCATACGTTAATTATTAATAACGATTAAATAACCTATATTTTAGGTTTCATACCGCTTTTACAAAAAGATGTTATTTCGATATATATAAAACGGATTCATAGCAATAAATTCTCCGAATCTGTACGTTAATCATCCATATATGAGCTCTATATTGTAGACTGTATTAATTTCTACAAAATTGCAATTAGTGTTACCAAACACTCGACTGGTACTTACGCGGTATATATATATATCGATTATTACCTCGCTATACAGATAGAAGGCGGTCATGGTACATAATTGTATTGATTTTAGTCCCTGTCAATGAGCAAAGTCTAGGGTTGTATAGCGGGTAAACAGCTGTGATTGAATAAACAGAGATGACGCGGTTTGATTATAGGCAAGCGTTTCAATTATAGCCTTCATAACTGGATTGCAATTAGTGTATGTTATTATTGGGGTTTGAATGTTTATATCGCTTATATTTACAGAACGATATCGATTGAGTAATTAATGATCAACGTATAGTTGAAGTTAAAAGTGTATACCGTGAAATAAATCATTATTTGAGAACCGCTTGTCGAAATATATACCTCTAATAGTATTCGATTTATAGCTTACTTCGGAATGGCGAATTTACTGAAAAATACCATCGAACCTAAAGAATCGTCCGTAAGTATTACAATTTTATTACGACTCACTCACCGACAATACTGACCCGTTTAACCACACGACTTTGTCGATATAACGATATACATAGCGAACGGCGTTGTAAATTAGCTAAAACTGGAGTATAGCCGAGTTCCATATAGCGATCGCTCACTTTTAATATCTCAATTGTATGTTGTTTTTTTTACAGGATAAAAACTCTGTATGGGCTGGATTCGTACGAGAAAATGAGGACATTTTAGGTAGTTCCGGTTGGCCTAGTTTGGAGAATGTATTTGCCATAGATGGGGTCGTTGAAACACGAACGGTTTATAATGATGATGACTGGAATGCGGGTATAAGAAGTCCGACAACCATTCTCCTAAATGATTCCCCTTCACTTCCGGAGATTAAAACACGCAAATGTGTAGAAGAATTATCCCGTTTATTCTCGCCCAGAGTTTGCAAAAACTGTAACCAGTCATTAGGCGTCGAAGTTTGTGGAAAATGTCGAGTTAGTTTATGTCGAGATTGTACATGTTTCGGCCGACATGTGTCATTCGGGGTTTTTATGTGTCCAACCTGTTGTAGTTGTGAGTTTTGTGGTTATTGGCGGATGAAACTTTCCAAAAAATCGAAACCGATAATAACAATAAAGAGTTGCTACACCTAATTATGGATGGTATATTTATTATCACTAGGTACTCGTTGTAACCGACTATCGTTCATATAAAGTCATATCGAAACGACTCTGGACGGTGGCTGAAAGAAAGAAGAACACAACTTCGGTTGTTAAAGTTCAAAGTATATATTTATTTATACAAATTAATTTAGTAATGACAGTTTCAAAACGAAAATACAAGCTGAGCAATCTCAATACCCAAACGCCAATTTCAGTTCCATAACCCCGCGAAAGAGCTGAGGGTATATCGATAACGAATGCATCGGCACACCTTGGTGGCGAAATCAACTAATCAAAGGATTTGATCGGTTGTCTTGTGTACTCGCGCGGTAAAAGTCTGTTTATCAAGAATTTACGCATCTCAACGGCAGAATCTTCCGCTTCATCGTTTGATAAGTCGTCTTCCTCACGCATCCGTTTCTTAGTCGCCATTACTTTCTGATGAATCGGGTGCTTCGGTAGTTTTCTCCATAACCTTAAATTACGGACGTAGATTTTTCGGAACCTTGTCTGTATTCTGGGTAAAAGCTTGTCATATGCCATCTGATGCGCAATTGGTTCATCCATTCCGCCTTCTTCGTAAACTTCTGCAAGGTCGTTTATATCGGATTCATGATCATCAATCGCTTCATCCGCGAAGAGATCCCACAATCACTCGTCATTCTCGACGTCATCGTTGTCATCAGCAGAATCATCACTATCATCATCATCATCATCCGTAACTTCTCCGTCACCATTACCTTCACCATTACCTTCACCATCATTGTCATCATCATTATCTTCACCATCGGCGTCAGTAGCGTCGGTATCATTTTGATCACCATGGTAGCCAAAAGTTTGACCTGGAGTATATGTATTTTTACCATTACTACCGGAACTGGAAAAATCGTTCCCATGGACAATACTTCCGCCCGCATGGTAATACGACCTTCCACATGTCGTAGGGTCACTCACCGTCATCGTATAGGGTTGCTCTACTCTACTTGTTGGACCTATAGCGAGGCTCGGTGGTGTCTCTTGGTTGTGTTTGCATTGAATGTGTCTGAGCATACTATCGCGACGAGAGAAGATTCTCTGACAGAACGTACACGTACACGACATGTTGATCAGTCGACCGATACATATGGACTGATGAGGGACCCGTGTTCATTCCTATATGTACGGTCACCACCACCACCACCACCACCACCAGGATAGGACTCAAAAGGTCACGAAAGTTCATATAAAGTCCTATATGTACAGACACCACCACCACCACCAGGATAGGACTCAAAAGGTCACGAAAGTTCATATAAAGTCCTATATGTACAGACACCACCACCACCACCACCACCACCACCACCGAGCGACTTGTGACGTCATCTGTCGTGTTGACCACTCGTGGCCCTGGTGACAAAAACTGGAACTAGTGCGAGATAACTCCGGGCTGTCACGTGACCCGACAGTGATCTTTGTTGCACCATTATTAATATCCGATATTGTAAAAGGTTATCTTTGAGCATATTGATACCAGGCGGGCGCTATTAACCTCCTTGTCCCCTTTATGGGTATTAATAATGGTAACCTGATGACGCCCCCTGGTATCAATATGCTCAAAGACAACCTTTTACAATATCAGATATTAATAATGGTGCAACAAAGATCACTGTCGGGTCACGTGACAGCCCGGAGTTATCTCGCACTAGTTCCAGTTTTTGTCACCAGGGCCACGAGTGGTCAACACGACATATGACGTCACAAGTCGCTCGTTGGTGGTGGTGGTGGTGGTGTCTGTACATATAGGACTTTATATGAACTTTCGTGACCTTTTGAGTCCTATCCTGGTGGTGGTGGTGGTGGTGACTGTACATATAGGACTTTATATGAACTTTCGTGACTTTTTGAGTCCTATCGTGGTGGTGGTGGTGGTGGTGGTTGTGGTGACTGTATATATAGGAGAGAGAGAGAGAATTTTGGTTTAACGTCGCATTCAGCAATATTTCAGCTACATAGCGACGATCTAACAATCAAATCAAGCGCAACATATAACACGACACCAAATAAACAACATTACCGTTAAGGGAACAATTAATGTCACTGTCATTCACAATTTGTTCGTCAACAAACAATCACTTGTTATGTCCGTTGAATATTTTCAGCATATCTATAGTTACACGACATGAATTTACTTTACGGGGAGAACACAATTAACTTACATATAGGAATGAACACGGGTCCCTCATCAGTCCATATGTATCGGTCGACTGATCAACATGTCGTGTACGTGTACGTTCTGTCAGAGAATCTTCTCTCGTCGCGATAGTATGCTCAGACACATTCAATGCAAACACAACCAAGAGACACCACCGAGCCTCGCTATAGGTCCAACAAGTAGAGTAGAGCAACCCTATACGATGACGGTGAGTGACCCTACGACATGTGGAAGGTCGTATTACCATGCGGGCGGAAGTATTGTCCATGGGAACGATTTTTCCAGTTCCGGTAGTAATGGTAAAAATACATATACTCCAGGTCAAACTTTTGGCTACCATGGTGATCAAAACGATACCGACGCTACTGACGCCGATGGTGAAGATAATGATGATGACAATGATGGTGAAGGTAATGGTGACGACGCTGACGATGACGGAGAAGTTACGGATGATGATGATGATGATAGTGATGATACTGCTGATGACAACGATGACGTCGAGAATGACGAGTGATTGTGGGATCTCTTCGCGGATGAAGCGATTGATGATCATGAATCCGATATAAACGACCTTGCGGAAGTTTACGAAGAAGGCGGAATGGATGAACCAATTGCGCATCAGATGGCATATGACAAGCTTTTACCTAGAATACAGACAAGGTTCCGAAATATCTACGTCCGTAATTTAAGGTTATGGAGAAAACTACGGAAGCACCCGAATCATCAGAAAGTAATGGCGACTAAGAAACGGATGCGTGAGGAAGACGACTTATCAAACGATGAAGCGGAAGAGTCTGCCGTTGAGATGCGTAAATTCTTAATAAACAGACTTTTACCGCGGGAGTACACAAGACAACCGATCAAATCCTTTGATTAGTTGATTTCGCCACCAGGGCGTACCGTTGCATTTGTTATCGATATACCCTCAGCTCTTTCACAGGGTTATGGAAATGAAATTGACGGTTGGGTACTAGGATTGCTCAGTTTGTATTTTCGTTTTGAAACGGTCATTACTAAATTAATTAATTTGTATAAATGAATAAATATATACTTTGAACTTTAACAACCGAAGTTGTGTTCTTCTTTCTTTCAGCCACCGTCCAGAGTCGTTTCGATATGACTTTATATGGACGATAGTCGGTTACAACGAGTATCCAGTGATAATAAATATACCATCCATAGATAGGTGTGGCAGCTCTTTATTGTTACTATTGGTTTTGATTATTTCGACAAACGATTCTCAAATAATGATCTATTTCACGGTATACCCTTTCAACTAGCGATATAAACATTCAACTAGCGATATAAACATTCGAACCACCAATATTATCATATACTAATTGCAATCAAGTTATGAATGCAATAATTGAAACGCTTGTCTATAACCAAACCGCGTCATCTCTGTTTATTCAATCACAGCTGTTACCGCTATACACCCCTTCGCATTGACAGGGGCTAAAATCAATACAATTATGTACCATGACCGCCTCCTATCTGTATAGCGAGGTTATAATCGATATACCCCGTAATTATCAGTCGAGTGTTTGGTAATGCTAATTGCAATTTGTAAAAATTAATAGTATACAATATAGAGCTCATATATGGATGATTAACGTACAGATTCGGAGAAATTATTAATAATATCATAAATCTATACTACATAAAAATATATATCGAAATAACACCCTTCTTGTAAAACCGATATAAAACCTAAAATATACTCCGTGTTTTGAATCGTTATTAACGATTATCGTATAAATTCGGAGAATTTATTTATAATATCATATGTAGGTCTATACTATATATATATATTTAGGTAAATTATAACTATACGTATATAATTTATTAATGTCAAACCCCAATAATCTATACAACTAGAAATCAGTAGTGACGTATGACGGCGGTCGGTGAGTGGAGGAGTATTTGGGTGGAGGAGGGTACCTGTGATACGCCTATACTACTACTCAGGGTTTACAACACTTTTTTTGTGGTGTATGCTTGTTTGATATACCTGCTGGTATATTGCACACACCGTTTATATTATTTTGAAACTATAGGTTATTCACATCAGTAGACTTTAAGGTGAAATGTAAAGGTTTTCATATTTTTAAAGATTGAAATGGTAGGGAAAAATAAAAGAAATAAAGGAACAAAAACTAGTCAAACAAGCAGCCAGCGGATGCTAAGTCCCCGCCGAAATGGCAGCAATCTTTTTTAGCATTGTTAGTCTCGGGGGATATACAAAAGGAAGGCAACTGCTACTTCATAGGCGTTGGATGCGGAAGGGTCTTTCTGCCTTCCCAAGTTTTAAAATCAACTCAGAACGGTTGACTGAACGTTTTTTTTGCTTCTGTAATATAGTTTCCATGCAGTGAAGCATGGAAATTATGTAACCGAGAAGCGACCCCAAGTGACATCTCAAGGCATATTATCTGCAAATCAAATTTGACGAGAAGCTGAATGCATCCTCAACCTATTGTCTGGAAACCAAATTTTAAATTTGCCACCAGGTGTCGCCACCTGTAGGTGCAAGTGGGCGAAATGCAATCTCAAGGATCATCTCATGACATGGTGTATCAGCATACAAACTTCGGGAAGAATCTGAAAAGGGGTTATTGCCCGGAAACCAAATTTAGATTTGTATGCACAAGTGTGCGAAACACAATCCCAAGTGACATCTTATGGCACATGAATACCAAATTTGAGAAGAATCCGCTGAGCAGTTGTCAAATTATTGCCAGAAACAAATTTAAGATTTTTCCACCAGGTGTCGCCACCAGTATGCAGAAGCAGGTGAAATACAATCTCAAGGGACATATCATGGCATGGTATCTGCATACCGAATTGGAGAAAAATCTGATGAGCGAAATCAAATTTAGATTTGACACGAGGTGGTGCTACCTGTAAGCACAAGTGCGCGAAACGCAATCCCAAGCGACATCATATGTCATGATATATTCATACCAGATTTAAGAAGAATCTGACGAGCGGTTCTCAAGTTATTACCCGGAAAACAAATCTGGTATTTCGCCACCAAGTGGCACCACCTGTAAATAAAAGTGAGCGAAACGCAATCCCACGCGACATCTCCTGGCATGATACATGCATGCTAAATTTGAGGAGATTCCGATGAGTAGTTCTCAAGTTAATAACTGAAAACAAATTTTGATATTAACACTTGTTGGCGCCACCTATAGACGCAAGTGGGCGAAAGGCAATCTCAAGCGACATCTTAGGTCATGGCATTACCCGGAGACAAATTTGGGATTTTGCCACCAGGTGGCGCCACCTGGAAGTGCAAGTGAGTGAAAGGCAATCCCATGCAACATCTCCTGGCATGGTACCTGCCTGCTAAATTTGAGAAGAATCCGATGAGCATGCAGTTCTCAAGTTATTGGCCAAAAATCAAATTTCAGATTTTGTCATCAGGTGGCGTCACTTTCTGAGCAGAAGTGGATAACGCACTCCGCAAACAACATCTCATGGCAAGGTACAATGTATATGCATGCCTAATTTGGGAAGCATTTGATGAGCAGTTCTCAAGTTATTGCCCGGAAACCAAAATTGCTTGCAGCACAAAAGAACGGAAAGAACCCTAGTGGCGCCACCTACAGGCAGATCTTTCTGAAACGCAATACCAATCAACATCTTGTCACAAGGAATGCATATGCAACTAGATACAGTCGATCAAATACGATTGGAGGCATGCCTTTTGCATCTTTAATAAACGAAACATTCATTATTTGTGAAGAAAGTAAAAACGTAAAACTTAGGAAAAACATCATTAACATGGCCCTATAAGATAACTTGAGGGTAGGTACCCACATACCAAATTTAAAAGAATCCATTAAGGTCCAACAGTTACTGTCCGGAAATGCAATTTTACCTTGGCCCTCAGGTAGCGCCATGTGTAGGCAGATAGGCATAAAAAATAATCCCAACCGAGATCTTGAGGCAAGATCCCTTGACATTGGAAATAGAAAATGTTAACTTGGCCTACAGGTGGCGCCAGCAGATCGACAAGAAAAACAATACCAAGTGAAACCTTCAGGTAAGGTACATGTATACCAAACTTGGAAAGAATTCATTCAAGTATTAAAAAGTTATTGTCCGGAGACATAATTTTAAATTTACCCCCAGGTGGCACCACCTATATGTGGATCGGCATGAAAAACAATGCCAAACGAGAAATTGAGGCGAGGTACTTACACACCAAATTTGGAATGAATCGGTTCAGGTTTTTAAAAGTTTTTGTCTAGAAATACTTAACTTAACTTCCAGGTGGCCCCCCTATCAACATGAAAAACATTCTCAAGCCAGATCTTGAGACAAGGTACCACCACACCAAATTTGGAAAGAATCCTTAAGGTTTTCAAAAGTTATTGTCTGGAGAAGCAATTTAACTTGGCCCAAGGTAGCGCCACCCAGAAGCGGATTGGCACGAAAAACAATTCCAAGCAAAAATCTATAGACAAGGGATCCATTTAACAAATACAAAAACATGCCGGCGTGTGCCTGATAAATTGAAACCTTTTGGGTTTGCAATTATCCCAATATTATCCCAATATTGCAGACAACACACAAATTTCAGCTTCTGCCAAGATATATTGGAGATATATATGCTCAAACACAATATATGAGGGGCAGGCGAGGGCTAGTTTGGGAGATAGAGGGTGCGGTTCGGCGGATGGGGATGGGGACATGCTTTTCTTGAGGGTAGTGGTAGGTGTGCTGACATGAAAGCCATAGAAAGCTCCCTGTACATGAAACAACCACACTGACAACTGCATGCCATCATCTATCACAGTCCGAAAAACTACAAGGTGCAATTCAGTTCAATTCAGGAAATTGATCATATGCACAGTGTGCACCCAAACTTTAGGAACTCAGTTGTAATTAATATAGTAAGTTACACTGTGGACACAAATGGTACCTGCAGAAGCTTTAGGGTAAATCATATGATGTGAGATACAATTATTTGATAGCAAAATTGAAGAAAATGTTGTTCTTCATTCAAGATGACACGAAATTCAAAAACCAGGGGTTCGGTACTGCGGGGATTCCCCCGCCAGTTATTTCATATTATACTTCTGAAAAAAATATGGTTCCTGCAAAAGCTTTAGTGTAAATCATATGATGTGGAATAGAAGGACTGGACAGCAAATTTAAGAAAATGGTGTCTTTCATTTAAAGCGACATGAAATTCAAAACTAACAGCGAGAAGCGCAAGAAAGAAGAACAATTGACAAACGCATTTAGGGATGCCTAATTATTAGACAAAGCATTTGGAAATTATCGCTTGTGAAGAATTTGAATGGAAACCACGGACATGAACAGAAGATTGGAACAAGACCCAGTGGTGCCACCTTCAGGTGGATCTTGCTGAAACGCAATACCAAGTTCAACCCATGTCTGGTCACAAGGAGTGTATATGCTAAATTTCGAAAGAATTCGACAAATCTTTTGGAAGTTATTGCCTGTGAAGGATTTGAACAGACATCCACAGACACAAAGCGAGCAAGACCCATTTTAACTGGAACGGACATGAAGAAGCGAAACTCAGTGGCGCCACCTTCAGGCAAATGTTACTTAAATCCAGTATGCAACAGCGTCTTCTCATAAGGAATTCGTTTGCCAGATTCGGAAGAATCCAAGAAAGCGTTTGGAAGTTATCGCTTGTAACTGACATCCACGGACACAAAGAAGCAAGATTCATTTTGACCCAGTGGCGCCACCTTCAGGCAGATGTTGCTGAAATGCGATACCGACTGGCGTCTTGTCACAAGGAATGTGTATGCCGAATTTCGGAAGAATCCAACAAAGCGTTAGGAAGTAATCATTCGAACAGACATGCACAGACATCCACGGACATGCACGGACACATAGAAGCAAGAACCATTTTGACCCAGTGGCGCCACCTTCAGGCAGATGTTGCTGAAATGCGATACCGACTGGCGTCTTGTCGCAAGAAATGCGTATGCCAAATTTCGGAAGAATCCAACAAAGCGTTAGGAAGTAATCATTCGAACAGACATGCACGGACATGCACGGACACATAAAAGCAAGAACCATTTTAAAGTCCCCGGCCGCGTTGCGGCGGGGGACAATTAGTCTCCAGGCTACACCATGAGATATGGGCACAAAGGAAGTATTGCATCACTTGTGTGCGTTGGTAAATGTTGGTACCCCCGAACTCTGGGAATGGTTAATATCAAGATAAAGTAATAGTGCCTGGAAATCGGTCGGTAGGCCTGAAACATTATTCAATATTTCAGGTAAGTCATCGAAGTGGTTTTAGGAAATTTAATATTTACAATTGGTAGCTGTCAGTCGGCAAATTGTTACTGATTGACAGTATATTTCTGATACATTGTTTGAGATCACTGACATATTGCGATAAGTCTTGGTAGCCATGGTTTATTCGTCTGGATTACAATGTAAGTAAGGTAGATTCTAATGATGCAAGATATCTGTTCACAAGTTTGTCTGTTTGGAGACGCATCATTGCCTAAGTGTAGAACCGGGACTGGAACGGAGTCATATCTGTCATTAATAGTTTGTGTATTCGACCAGAACATATTGTTTGTGAAACACATTTAGATAATGAATAACGTAACCAATGTGTTTTTGATGCTGCTCGTGGAACACACCGACACAATTGTCTTTTATAGGTGAGGTGAATTTTCATAGGGGCACATGTCAGTTGCTGGGGCACTTGCTTTCGGGTTCGCATGCTTAGGGGCCGAGTTATTTCCATTTCGTGCTGGGCTCTCCTGCTCCGAGTGTTGGTGGCCTGCTTTCTTGTAGTTTGTCTTTTTCATTGTTTCTTTTCATTCAGTAATAGGTTTCCCCTTTCACTGTATCCGTTCAGTTTCCATTTCGCAGTTAGGGCTGAGAGACGGGTAGACGCTCTGCTGTCGGCGTTGAGCCTAGTGCCACTATAGCTTTGCATGCAGTAGCTATGCTAATTGCAACGCCCTTATTTACTGACAAAATGGCACCATGGACTTTCCCAACATAGTTTCGACAGAAAGATTTGGTTTTTGGCAATCTGTTCAAAATTTATTTATTCGAAGCCTCCAGTTTTTTAATGCTATGTCGAAATATGGTTTTGTCCATCATTGTTGTACAAAGTCGGTAATTTTTCATTGTGTCTCCTGCTGTTTGGCATTTCACTTTAAAGGTGTTCAGTAGAAATGTACTGTTGATTATCCAATTATCTTGTTCAGCTTCTCTGCAAATGTATGATGATCTGACACAGTTTTCGTTTTCCTACCAGCCGATGTTGGCTTACCTGACATGTCACATCTCTTTCTCGAAGGCCGTGACGTCACCATTCAGTATAGTCAGGACTAAATATTGCTCGGTTTGACATCCCGAGGTACGTCTAAGGCCAGTCGCTCCTGATTCTTTGTACGCTCATCTTTTGTTCTTCCCAGGAACATGCGATCACTAAAGTTTTTATTTATAATGTATTTCCTCTGTACCCGCATTGGTCCAGTTGGTGATCCAATCGGACGAATTGTCCATTCACAGCCTGTATAGCAGCGTTAGCAGTACTGGCTGCATCTGCCGTGACTGTATGAGGTGTAATCCCTGCTCACCTCAGTTTCTGGAGATTCTCCTGGGCCAAGGATTTTCCAATGTTAAAAGATGCATTTTCTGGCACAGTCTGGGTACCTCCACTATTATGGGGGTAGGGCAGTTTTTCAGTTTTCCGAGCCATTAGTCTTTTGGCACAGTTTTCGTCTACATATTACATTAATGATACGTTTTTCTTTTGTAGATGTATCTATCATCAGATGCGTCCATTGGGTTGCGGCTTGGAATGGGTCCTTGGCAATTTCAGAAAATACCGGGTTATTATAAACACAATCCAAAGCTACTCCACCATGCTGACCGACTTCCGGAATTTGGCAGACAGTTGATATCTCCTCTCAGGTCCTCTTCACGTCTGCTTCATTAAGGCGTACTAACTGTCACTAATTTCATTTGCATTAAGCTGCATGCCGCGTAGACTACATGGTGGACAGTTCACTGATGGGATGATTGTTGCATGTTAGGCGTTCCCTCCATACCAGTCCACGTTGTTGTTCGGTCATTTTGTCCCACATTTTCTCACCAGGGCAGGTTGTCTTGTTGCTGCGATGTTTCCTGAATGACATTTTGAAAATATCATTCAGGGTCTGGTTATGGCTTAAATTTGGCCTCTTCATTATCTGTTTGATTCTGTACTGGACACAGTAGCATTCTCGTTAAGAGGTCTGGTAGGTCATCTGTCACCTGACTAGTTGTTGTAGCTCGTTTAGAACCCGACTCTATCAAGTCAAACTGGTACTGGGTTGATCTACAGTAACGAGTCAATGCAATCTCAGTCGATGCAATTTTATCTCTTTTGTTTCACTTGAATGATGGAGAATGGCCTTTTTTGGAAGCAGTAGATTTTTTTGCTATCGCCTTTCATGGTGATTTGAGATTTCTTTGCATACTGTTATACATGTATAGCTAAATAATGATGTCTTTAATTTGTCTTAACTGAGATTAAATAATCTGTCTCATTTCCAGACAAGCATTTGATCAGCTTCAATGTGACCTGACTCCAGAAAAGAATCACTGAGACAATTTAGAGTAATTTTAACTGTTGTTAATATTTGTAATAATCATTAATATCAAGCGTGTTTGCAGATCCAACAGTTGTCAATGTAGCTTTTAGACGGTTTATGCAGCCAAACTGGTGTGTATTTTGTATTTTCGGGGTAGTGGCAGGTGTGAACTCATTACAGCTGAATAGCATTGTCTCTCTTTAACTGTGTTGTCTCCGTTTCGGGTTTACTTGTTAGCTTGTCCAAGCTGATCTGGTGAAGAAGCAATATCAGGGTAAATAAAATGAAAGTAAAGGCCATGTTTGAACAAAATGTTTATTGAAAACAGTTTCTATAACAGTAGCTCGGACTGACAATGCAGATATTAATGTAGCCGTTATTCAATAGTGAAAAGCAAAGATATCATCTTGTCTATTTTCCATTTCATGTAAGAGAATTCTGATGTTTTCAATGATTGGCAATGAGAGGTCAAATTATTTGAAAATTCACAAATACATGTATTCAACTTTGCTACCACTTCATTGATCCCCTTCGGGAAAATATTGTCCGACGGGTATTGTTGTCGTCGGTGTCGTATGTCTGTCTGTCCCTTCGTCTGTGGGCACGATATCTCAAGAAGGATTATAGCCAGGCATTGAAAATTCACACCATGTAGGTCTGAAGCATATTGAAAATGACCGACCTTGATTCATTTTATCAAGGTCAAACTGTTATATTTGCTCTAGATTGAAACTAAATCTTCATATTACACATACAATTGATGATTGACTGGAACCTATCCCAGTTGACTGACGTTGACCTACGTTTTTCAATGTCATATACTGTTTATTATGATACAACATGAAGAATTATAGCTAAGCTTTCCAGATTAATTGTATGTATACATCTGGCGTTGATCCAGACATTTACTGAATATGGCTGACCCTGACCTATATTATCCAGGTCAGATTCTATTCAGTGCGATATTGCATGAAAGATTATATCTACATTGTCCCAATTTATACCGTATATGCAACTGATGATACACATGAAGTCTACTGAATACGGTATCACTAACCTTGACCTATTTTCTAAAATTCAAATTCTAGATATGTTAAGTCCAAGATTTCCAAATTCATGTTTCATATCTAATTAAGTGAGAATAGACCAGAAAACTGTTGAAGATATGGACTGACTATCTATGTTTCCAAGATAAATTACTTGATTTGACCATGAACTATATAGAAGAGTATATTTCCCCATCAATTAGAAGAATATATTTAGAGTTAGAAATTTGGCCATGCTCTACCAGAACCTCAGTACAAACATTTTCCATCAATTAAGGCCTTGGCAAAAGCTGACCTGGCTCAACTTTCTATCTATTTCTTATATAAGAAAACTACAGTCAAACCTACTAGAACAGAATTTTGTTAACCTCTTTGTCAAAATACATGTTATGCAGTGCACGATTGCTGATCTTGGGAATCAGTTTGACTGTGTGTTTATTTGCAATCAAGATTCGATCAACAAAAAGTTTAATTATTCAAATCTGTATCACTGATCAATAAATATGATTCGCGGATGGTCAGTATAATCTCTGGCCGCATGGTGGCGATAACATTAACCACTATTGGCGGTATAGACTCCTTGAAATGTACAGTTGCTCAGCCACGAAAAGGTAGACAAGTTGACTATATGGTTGACAATTAAAAACCATGCCTGCTCCCGAGACAAAAAAGAACAAGTACGGGATTTAGCTTCCCACATTCAGTATTAAAACTCTATGTGAACAAAATTGAAAGGCAATGTTTAGTCTAATTAGTAAATGTAGGACTCATAAGCTACCCATCAATATACAGTTGGAACTGTTTGATTTACTGGTTACGCCAATATTGTTGTATAATTGTGAAATCTGGGGTTATAGTCAGATTGATCTAATTGAGAAGGTTTATTTGTGTTATTGTAAGCATATTTTAGGTTTGAAAACCTCCACCCCGTCTTGTATGGTTTATGGAGAACTTGCTAAATACTCCCTTAATATTACAGTCAAATGCAGAATGGTTAATTACTGGTGTAAACTTTGGAGTGATAAGGAGTCCAAATTGAACAGTAAAATGTATAGAGTTATGTACAATTTAAATAGAGAGGGTAATTACTCGTCACCATGGATACTTCCTGTTAAGAATATTTTAAACAGTTGTGGCATGTCAAACATATGATATACATATAATAATTTCGATCCAAAATGGATACAAAATGCGGTTAAGTTGAAATTACAAGATCAGTATAGACAAGACTGGAAAAGTACTTTGAAGGCCCAAAATGTTACTTATACCGATTATTTAAATCTGATTTTTGTTTTCAGGGTTATTTTAACTATTTATCTGCACGAGATTACATAAGTCTTTGTAAATTTCGTACTGTAAACCACCGTTTGCCAATTGAGACAGGAAGATATACAAATATTGTTAGGGATATGAGAGTATGTAAATTGTGCAACACCGGTCAAGTGGGAGATGACTTTCATTTTTTAATAGAATGCCCAACTCTACTAGAAAAACGGAAGGAACTTATACCGGCATATTATACGAGACATCAAGACATTAATCATTTCATTGCTCTGCTTCATGGAAACAAAAGGACAGTTTTAAAGTTAGTTAAATTTATATTGTATGCAGTTATTTTGATAGTTACCCGCCATGTAAATTCATGTACAGTTATGATGGTTGTGCTCCCTGCTATTGTAAAGATTTCGAGCA
>JAVTVY010016814.1:0-67412 GCA_036873755.1 Hanleya hanleyi | reverse complement strand
GCTGTTCGGAGTTTCGGCATGATACTGTTCTTTCAACATGGATGCCAATATGGATTCCTATCAGTGCGCAACGAGGTACTAATGTCCTACATTATTCGAGACCGTGTCGAGTGGTGGATATATACATGTATATCCATGAGCCGCCTATGACGGCATCCTCCCGACAGCGCATGCTCCATTTCACAGGCTCATTTATCATCCCTGTCTCCAGTTGCGGAAGTTGACCTTTACTACGTTGCTGTGACGTATAGGGGAAACCCCATGTACGCACGGTTCAGTTTGAATCCGACCGAACAACTCCTTTAGTTTTGCAAATGAGCGAACTACTTTTCATATGCTCTGTCCAGATAAACAGGGAAAATAATCTCCAGATAATTCTTTTTAACGCTCGGTCAACAGACGTACATGTATTATGCAGACTTGAAAAGTTATCGAAATGTTCGGCAAACATCTAATTTACTATATATGATGTCACATCCGGCGATGTGCTCGCGGCCCGGAATGCAGTCCAAAAATCTGACTGGTGGCTGGGGTATTATTAGACCCCCAGCGATGTGGTTGCTATGGTATTAGACCCCCAGCGATGTGGTTGCTATGGTATTAGACCCCCAGCGATGTGGTTGCTATGGTGGAGATATCTCAGTTCGATATATTCTTGACTTTAATGAGAAAAGTGAACTTTTTACCCTCATTTTAGATATGGTGGTTCTTTTCGACCAAAACACGAGTTTTGAGAGAGTGGAGGATGGTTTTAGGGTGAAGTGTCAAATTTGGGGTCTCTATACAAACATAACTCCATGTTCACATAAAAAAAAACACGCAGCGTGGTGTTATAGAGACCCCATATTTCGACACTGCAACGTAATAGGCCTACCACCCCGCCCTCGCAAAACTGTGTTTCTAACTTGGTCACAAACAACTATCGGTCCAGGCAGATTCACTTTGACGAAATTGACCGACTGGGCTGCGATCTGAATGAATTAAAAAGCAGCAAGTGGCTACTCTTCCAACATCGTGTTTATCAGCCATGTGCTCTAGCCCCAGTGTGGTCACTGAAGCTGCACAAGCGATCATGCCAAACATTTCTACTTGTCTATTGTCCGTATAAGGATTCAATATGCGGGTCGATGCAGTGCTTCTATGAGCATGATTTAGACATCATACGGCGGGTCTTTCAGTTAAACGAGGCAAGAGCTACCGTATTGATTTTCTCGGACGGTGAATCGCGGCGATTCAATTCTGGATATTAAACACATTTCAATATTACAACTGGATGTATTTGAACATGATGACGCTAAACTGAGAGATTTATTAGTCCGCTAAATATGCTTCGACAGTCCGCTTGATCCATGATTTATTTTATGGTTTTATGCTTGTCTCAATCGGGTTTAACGGCTTCAAATCTCCCGACATTGCAACACCATTGATTACAATAGACTGGGCCCTTTAAGGAATATTGGTAACTTAGCTGTAATCATACTATAATAGACGAAAGAATAGTGATGTTTCAGAGAGAGGTCTTGCATCAGCGAACAATTCTGATTGTTCATTCTCGGAACAATTAAATAATAACAAGGATCGGCCAATGAATAATCTAATTCTTAATTAATTACTAAACCACTGTTTGCCAGCATTATTAGACGTGGAACATATTAACTCTACGAAAAATGGCATGGAAATGCAGTTTGATATAGAATAATGCTGTCGTTCGATGTTTTCTTCTATTGGTGGGCTTATGAGCCCACTGGCATATGCTGTTGTGAAAACCACATGTAACATGATGAACATACATATTATCATGAAGATGATTTTTCTGGGATTTCAAATACAAGATTGATGAATAAGAAGTTATTCCAATTTAAATGCTTAACCTGAACCTAAAAACGAGCCTCCGTTTTCAAACGTTTATTTTCGAGAAGTTTTGAATATTACATAACAAATTTGGTTCATTAAAAGCTGATCTAATTCATGAATTTGGATGCCAATATTGCCCTGATTGATTAATCAACTGATTATAGGAATAACAAATTCATGTAATATACACAGGATTGATGTATATATCCATTGATGAATGCATCAATGAATATATACATCTTGAATATACATGTGCTATACTATACCCTACTATACTATACTATTTTTTCTAGATCAATTAGCAATTATACGTAATAAAGATTCTAGGGTGTCTGAGACAGAAATTATACTAAGTGCTATTTTTTCCAGGTTAATTATTAGTTAATTATTGATTTTTTTATTGTGCATTGAATGTCGGATCTCACACGAATATGGCCTGAATATGTCGGAGATGACCGGACATTGTCGGACATTCCCGAAGAATGAGGCGAAGCGACCACCCGCGTATTTGAATTCTGGTTGACATGGGACTATTTTCTGTCCGCGGAGGGCAGAATATAACATATATATTCACTGTTATTGGACTGGTGGTCTTAGATCGAGGTCTGAATCGATTTAATCCTAGGTCTAAATCGATTTAATCCTAGACTTTAAAACCGATTTCTGTCCCCTACCGCCATCTATAGATTTCCGCGTCAGTTATCGAAATACATGATGAGGAGGCTAAGAATGTCCGGTGGCTCGGAATGTCCGGTGGCTAAGAATGTCCGGTGGCTAAGAGTGTCCGGCTTCTATCTTCTAACCCAGCCAGGCCATTATTCTCCACCTTGAAGATGAGTGTCCGTCCTTAGTTTCTATAGAAAAGGACATGAGAAGGGACACTCTTACAACCAGGACATTTTTTGCCCATTACACTATAGGCACAACGAAACGCCAATATGCCCATAGATTTTTACCAAGATATTTCTTTCTACTTCTACGTTACATTCTTATAAATTTATTTCTGGAAAAATCAAGTTACCAGTTTCCGTAAAATAGGTTACAGTAACATATTACTGATAATGACAACCGCATCAATAGAATTTAGCAAACATATTCGAGATCACCATGAAGTTATCACTTTTATGAGAAAGGAAAGATTTTTCAGAACCATATCAGAGAATTCCATGTTTTTGAAGCAATTAGCCTGGGATTACTGGCGTAAGGGCTACAACAGAAAAGGCATCTTCATTTTATCCAGCCAATTTCTACGTTCCCAATTCGAACCTGCCTTGATTTATCTGACCCCTTTAGCGTTCAAAATCCGAGGTGTAAATTTCACCAGCTAACGACAGAAGAACCAATCAGAACGTACACATCGATTGCGAGTGAAGTCACATAGAGTGACATCATCCTCTATTAGCGGCGTCCTTCCTCCTAATATGGTGCCCACTAATTAGGCCAGCCAATCAATAACGCTCTTGTGCGACCCATTTCGAATTTCAAATGTTTTCGAGGTCAGTGACGTCTCGTGTCTATTTATAAGTTATTTGAACATTGAAGGGGTTCAGATATATCAAGTTCGAAGTGGGAACATAGAAATTGGCTGGATAAAATGAAGATGCAGAAAAGGATGTTTTGCCAGCCTGTATTACACCATATAATACGCAGTCACTGATGTGGAGTGAGGGGGTTACTGAACATCTATATGGTCATATAAAGAGGAGCTGGCGTGATCCTATAGAGCTTACACATCTCAGTATTCAGACCTTCCAGCTCCCTCATCCCTTGTTCGGCAGTAGTCATTGGAGTTTCTCCATAATGTACCTATTTGAACACTCAAACAGAGCATGTTTTATTCCGAAGACACACTACGTGAAACAAGTACGATATTTATTATATAAAATATTATGCAAGATTTTGAATTCCTTTTTTACGCACACACAACTGATAGTTTAATACACATACACAACTGGCAAAATAACAGGTAATCCAATACACACAATGTGAAGCACTGTTCTATGTTCGGATTGTAATTGAAAATAGGGCGAGACATTTATGATACTTGTTTTTATAACCGTATAACACCCAGGAGATTGTTCAAATTTCAAGTATAGTTTCCCAAAGGTTCAAATGTTATGACATTATAGATATTGATAATTCACACATGCTCTTAAGCTTATTTATGATTGCTACTGAATAAAAGCGTTGAATCCCAAAGTCGCCATTAACCATCCGGGTACTCAGTCCCCAGAGTACCCGGATGAATATTAGTCTGCTGGCTGACCTTACGTGATGCAGGATCACATTTCACATGGATCCTTGGTTAGAGAGAGAAGGGAATGAATTGGCGCATTCGGTCATATGTACGCTCTTTGAATCAGCGTGATTCTGTACTACTTCTTTGAGTTGCTGTGTCCTGTCGATCGAAAAAAAACACTAGATAACCGAGTAATACCGATAAATATATCGCCTCGAATGGTCTCGGTTATGGCTTTCGGTTTGCTATCCAGCGGTTATACATGTATATCAATGTACAACCTCGTCGAATATGTGTACCATCTCCATCACTCACTCACTCACCTTCTCGAAAGTACTTCAAGATTAACATTTGAATTGCATATCCATCTCGAAAACCGGGACCTTCCTATCGAGATCAAACGAAGATGAAACAGAAAAAAATCGACAGGCGTCCAGTTTCTGCCCTCACGGTGTCATCAGAGAGATGTATCGGCCCGTGTCGAGACCATAAAATTTTTGATTAATTTGTCATGACCCCTAAGTGGAAAATATGAGGGGGTTGGAGGGTTGGATGGGCTGAATACCCGAATGGAGAAAGAGTTTTGCGTAACAAATACAATACAAGATTTAGGCAAAACCATGTATACACATGGTATAAGGTACGGTAAAATACACAGGCACAGTGTATACAAGTTTAATACGTTTTGTAGAAATTGGTGTTTACATGGTGAGAATTGTCCCCAAATTTCTTAAGGGGGGGGGGGGGGGGTAGTATGACTTTGTGCTTGTTTTTTTTTATGTTTGTCCCAGGCCATGTGGGCAAGACATTATTGTAAATGCCTGACCGTATGGTAAATAAATGCTCAGTGGTTTGCCCAGGGCTTTACTGGGAAATAAAAGTGGAAAATATTTGTGAGGCAGAAAATCAAACTGAGTTAATGAGCGCACCAATCATACAGTCAGTGGAAAAACGAGGTAATCGCACTCAGTATTCCAACAATAAAATCCAGCTTCTCTTGCCCCAAGATTATATTAGTTGGACAGTATTACTCTTTCTCTTTCTTCGTAAAATCTATAGGTTCCATAATTACAATTGCACAGTATTAATACATTCACAGAAATATTCAGGTAAAAGTTCTGAACTGATCAGGTTGTATATCCACAACTCAATTTCAGAGATTTTGGCTGAAATTCAGGGCTGGTTACCTGAATTTCAGGAAAAGATCCTTGAATGAGGGTATTTTCCCTGAAATTCAGGCAAATTTATCACCCTGATTAGTAAGTTTCCGATCCTATTCAGGTACGTAAAATCCCCCTAAAATTCAGGTAATTTAGCTTTTATTCATGGTTGATATACCTGAATTTCAGGAAATTATCCCTGGATTTCAGGTAAAATCCCTGAAATTGAGTTGTGCAACCTGATCTATTAAGGATTATTCCCTGAATATTTCTGAGAGTGTATGATATCCTAATTAGAAGTGAACCATATAAGTTGGCTTATTTATTTCACCATTTAAGAATTGGTGTCTCTTCTAGACAAGAATGAAACGCTCTCCTACGCTCACTTAATCAGCATGACCTAAACGTTTCTTTCTGTCCTTGTTTAGCTCAACAAGGACAGAAAGGGACGGAAGACAGACGCTCATTAAATGAGCGTAGTTGTCTGGGTAATAATTTCTTTATTACCATGGGAAGCTCCTCTCGAGACATTTGTCGTGGTGAATACAGTTTTCCTTGAAGGATAGAGTATCATACAGGCTATTATGGTATTGTATTTGCATTAAATCCTTGAAGGAATTCACAGTGGTCACATTCATCAATCTAGTTGAACGAGTCTGGTTCGGGGGCATTGATTTAGGCTTCGCATAAAAACGCACGTATGTCTGTCTGTCGGCCCATCCTTGACGGAAACATTCTCTACACGAGGATTTATGAGGAATCTTGTAATATCTTGTAGAATTAAATGAGTAAACGTGTTACAGGACATGATATTGTCTCTCAGCATAACGCATACTATGAGAAGCCGATAGTGAACCCTAAAATCTATGGAATGCCAATACTATCATTTTGCGCTCTTTTGTATTTTTGAAAGTCTGTTTAATTTTTGAAGGTCTTTCAGATTGTTAAAGTTTTTTTCTTCATATCTTTGAAGATGTTTCGTATTTTCGAAGATCTTTCGTATTGTTGAAGGTCTTTCATATCAGATTTTTGAAGGTCTTTCATATTTTTGAAGAGGTTTTATATTTTGAAGGTCTTTCATATTTTTGAAGGTCTTACATATTTTTGAAGATGTTTCATATTTTTGAAGGTCTTTTATACTTTTGAAGGTTTTCATATTTTTGAAGATGTTTCATATTTTTCAAGGTCTTTCTATATTTTGATGATGTTTCATATTTTTGAAGGTCTTTCATATATTTGAAGTCTTTCACGTGTTTGAAAATGTTTCGTATCTTTGAAGATGTTTTTATATCATTAAACGTGGAAAAAATAGGAAAGACCTTCAGAAATATGGAAGATCGGTCTTTAACAATACGGGAGGCCTTCAAAATATGAAAGCTCAATCTTGAAGGATATGAAACACCATCAAATACGAAACAGCACAAGATGATAGTTTTTCGTTCCATAAATGTGGCAGATTATGTAAAAGGCACGTATATTCTGGAGATTTCGAGGAAACATTTCTGCATTATTTTTTACAGTCAATCAAACATTCCTCAATTCTTAATAACTCAATATCCAGGATTCCATGAATATTCGACATCTCTCTAAATATGTCTTGATAAAATTAAAAAAAGCTCACCATAAAATGATTGCTACAGATCTTACGAAAGGTAACGATTGGGTGATTTCTAACAGGTGAAATTCAATCATTCGGATTCCTGTCAAAGGAGTTATTCTGAGTTCAACCGACCTTTTTCTCAAAAACACAGGAAGGAAGCAATCAGAGATTGCTCAATTGTATGCCCCCCCTTCCGCTTTAATCCGACACTGCCCCGCCATTGTTCTGTTGTTTATTGGTTGGTGGAGGCCTAATTTGGATAATTATAAAAATTCTGTTTCTGTCACTTTTTTTGCCATGCCTCACATAATACATATTCCAAGTATCAGCCAACAAGTGATAATACGATGTTTCGATGCAAGATGGTCGCCAGGGCTTTCGCCAAATCCGAAAATGTGACCTGGTTATGAGACCTACATTCCTTGGGAGTATATTGTGGTGAAATTATGAAGCGATCAGTGAACTTTGAATTTTGCACCCAATTCACTCTTTTTGGGGCAACTTCATACTTTAATTTCAGGACCTATGTTGTCTGCTTTGGAATGTAGGATAACATATAATATAGCCATTTTTCTGGTCCAAATTGGTTATGGACTGAGATCCAGCCTGGACAAATGAATATATCCCATTCACTTTAGTTTTGATAAACAAAGGGCCATAACTCTTGAAAATATAACCGAAAGCAGAGAAACTTCACGCTGCACACCAATGGGTCACTGACCACATATCATGCAAATTTCATACTTGTCCATACAATATTAACCGAGATCCAGCCCTAC
This sequence comes from Hanleya hanleyi, assembly GCA_036873755.1. NCBI lineage: Eukaryota > Metazoa > Mollusca > Polyplacophora > Lepidopleurida > Hanleyidae > Hanleya > Hanleya hanleyi. Next base: position 59,780 of record JAVTVY010016814.1, on the reverse strand, counting down.
AAGTCTCAAAGATTTGAAGAAAAAAGGGCCATAACTGTTGAAAATATACGCGAAATGTGGAGAAACTTCACGCTGCACAACTACAGGGCACTGACCACATATCCTGCAAATTTCATAATTGTCCATACAATATTAACCGAGATCCAGCCCGGACAAGTCCCAATTCACACAAATTTGAACAAAAAAGGGCCATAACTCTTGAAAATATATGCGAAACGCGGAGAAACTTCACGCTGCACAACTACAGGGCACTGACAACATATCCTGCAAATTTCATAATTGTCCATACAATATTAACCGAGATCCAGCCCGGACAAGTCCCAATTCACACAAATTTAAAGAAAAAAGGGCCATAACTCTTGAAAATATATGTGAAACGCGGAGAAACTTCACGCTGCACAACTACAGGGCACTGACAACATATCCTGCAAATTTCATAATTGTCCATACAATATTAACCGAGATCCAGCCCGGACAAGTCCCAATTCACGAAGAATTCAGGAACAAAGGGCCATAACTCTTGAAAATATAAGCGAAACGTGAAGAAACTTTACGCTGCACAACTGTGGGGCACTGACCACATATCATGCAAATTTCATACTTGTCTATACAATATTAACCAAGATCCAGCCCGGACAAGTCCCATTCACAGAGATTTCAGAAAAGGGCCATAACTCTTGAAAATTATACCGGAACTCGGAAAAAACTCAACGCTGCACATCTACGAGGCACTAGCCACATTCCATGCAAGTTTCAATCCTGTCCATCAAATATTAACCGAGATATTGCTCGGACAAGAAATTCGGACGGACAGACGGACAGACGGACAGACAGACAGACGGACAGACGGACGGACGGACAAAGCGATCGCTATATGCCCCCCCTCTAGTTAGAGGGGGGGGCATAATAATATTCTTTCAGCTACTAGGCTCCATCTCCAGCAGTATAAAACCTGCAATCTACGTTTAGAATTTATAAAAAAAATTCTCAGCAGTTATTTTTACTGCATTATAAACTGTTATGTTCATAATAAAAAAACAAAAAACAAAAAACAGTTGCTGTTTTTCAAGCATCGGTAACTTAACAAGACCGAAGTGAAAAAAAGTTCTCGTGTGGACATTGCAGGAGTTATTAGAAATCGAAAATGTACAGATACATATTTAATGTAGTTTTTACAGTAATGTACTGTAAATTCGTCATATTTCGCGCATTAATGGTGTAAGAGTTTTGCACCGCTCCTGTGTAAACTGTGATCCGCCGCACGTGAGGCACACGACATGCTATAGGATGTGCTTCCGCTCACATAGTCCTCGTTGTACTTCTCCCTTATCAGGAGATAAATTATATATCCAAATGATCGGATATTCCCTTGATTCTATACCCTCGAAGGATCTCTTCTAATTTGAGGTGTTTCTCTTGATTTTTGTGTCAAGCTGATCTCCATGGTAACGGAAGTCATACAGCTGGCATGCGCTGTTCGAAGTTTCGGCGTGATACTGTGCTTTCAATATGATTGCCAATATGGATTCCTAGCAGTGCGGTTCGAGGTACTATGTCCTACATTATAGTACGAGACCTTGCCGAGTGGTGACGTAGTAAGTAGATTCTGCTTCGGATTTCGAAGTAAATCTTAAATATTTCATCTTTTGTCACGTGACTTACCTTCAACACAGTTTTCTGCTGCTTTTCCTTTGAGTGCACAAATGGCTGCTAATAGTCTGTCTTTAAGGTCAGCTTCTATATCAGCTTGTGACTGTAACGGTAATGCTGCGAAGAAAGAAAAATCAGAAAATTTCATTAAAGAACGGATGAAGAAATAAATGGTTGCAAATGTTAATTTTCGTTGCACAATTTAAATACGTCTTCAGAGATTTGAAATATATTTTTCCAACGATGAATATTAATTGTCCGGTACTGAATCCTGTTTGACTTTAAATATGTAGTTACACGTCAAAGGACCTTGTATCTTTAGAAACGTAAATGGCCCCAGAACAGGTGCGGTAGAAGTGCCAAAAATAAAATATTGCATATACAAGAAATTGTTCAGTTGGCATGAAGTGCAATATTATATTGTATACTCAGAAAAGTTTCAAGCACTGAGTCTCATCATTCTCGATCAACAGGGCCATGAAGTAGTGCATTCCTGCAAAATCGCCAATTTTGAGGCAAAAACACTTCATATTTCTTTCTATAAACATATGAAGATAAACGATAACCAGAACAAACTTGATACAGCATACTCGCTGTTCCAATACGTAGTCATAGACCAAATATAGTTCTGGTTATCGTTTATCTTCATGTGTTTACAGAGAACAATAGGAATTGTTTTCACCTAAGAATCAAATATTTTGCACAAATGCACTACTTTACGGCCCTGTTACTCGAGAATGATGAGACCCAGTGCCTTGAAATTTTTCTGTGTAAACAATATAATATTGTACTTCATACCAATTGAACAATTTCTTGTAGTGGAAGTATTTTATTTTGGTACTCTGTGTTGCACCTGACCTGGGGTCATTTATCCATGTAAAGATACCAGGTCCTTCTATAAAACGTCAAATGTTCATTATATCCTGTCACACGTTGAATATATATTTTGTCGGATGTAAAAATATATTTCCAGATGCTAAATATATCTTACTCATATCTTTAAATATATCTTGCAAGACGTTATCTTGTCCGAGGTTCGATATATCTGGTCAGACATCAGACATATATTTTCAGACGTTAAATTTCTTTCCAGACGTCAAATGAGTCAAACGTCAAATATTACATATATCTGGTCAGACATTGAATATATCTTACCAGACGTCAAATATATCTGACAGTTAAATAATTTTCCAGTCGTTCAACGTATCTTATCAGACGGCAAATACATCCGACCAGATGTGAAGTAGATCTTACTAGACGTCAAATATATCTTTGCAGACGTCAAATATATATTTGCAGACGTGAAATACATCTTTTTAGACGTTAAATATATCATTTCAGACGTCAAATAAATCTTTTCGGATATTAAATAGATCTGTTCAGGCGTTAAATGTATCTTTTCAGACGATAAATATATATTTTCAGGCGTTAGATATATCTTTTTGGACGTTAAATATATATCGTATCTTCACTGCTCTCTCGTTGTGCCGCTGATGCTGCTTCTCCGTGTGATTTAACTGACCGAGGAAACCAGATCAACTGATACACCGTCCGATGTTGTAGTGTCACGTGTGGAAAACAACAGAGGTTCTCCATGTGAGTCGGATAGAATGAATATTTACTGCAACTCTGCGATTGGTTGGAGTTTCTTTCCATTTTATTCACAAACCAATGAAATCACCACATTTCCATTTGAAAATTTGAACTGACCAATCAAATTATTAAAACTCCAAAATTCCATGATGCAGTTATTTCTGTAAAATTCCATTAATATTGTTCATATTGAAGTCAGGGGCATACGACCAAATGTATGGAAGACAAATGCGACCAAATATATAGAAGAGCTGGGCCATTAACTTTCTCACGAGCTTGTATGGCCGTCGGAGACGAATCGATACCGTAATAAATGGTTACTCTATGGTCGTCTATACATTTGGTTGCATTTCGTCGTGTGATAGAAATCTTTGGTCGAGGGGTAATAGTCTCCATTTTTCTTAAAATATACAGCAATTCCATTAACAACGGTACAAAATGAGAAAACAACTGTTGACCATACCAAAATCATGAAAATTCAGAAAATGTCCCTATATTGAGAAGGTTGCTGTTACAGATAGCTAAAAAAGCTTTATTTGATATGTGAACTAACCATTGAGGTGAATTTTGTCACCATTCGATGAAGCGGCATAGTAGATAGCATTTATAGCCGTAATAATTTCACAGAAACCTGCGTGCACGCTTAAAATCAAAGTATTGAAATAACCTTTTAAGGGTGTCTACAGTGACTACAAAGTTATAAGAGCAAAGGGTTATTTCAACACTTTAGGACTACGTTTCTACACTTCAGTTTTAAGGGTGTATATAAATATTTATTTATAAATCAAAATACATATAGAACCAGAAACACATCCGCCGCTAATCTTAATATTATTTTCCATGTACTCATATTAGTCTCAAATGCATAATAAAAGGGACAAACTATAAAGCCCATATAATCCCACAGCATTAAAACAATTCAATAGAACACAAAACTCCTTCGCATTTGTGCCAATTTGCCCCTTATCGCATTTCCTGTTCTATTTTCCTTCTCGTTAACCCAAAACGTCCATAAACCATAGTCGATAACTACAGTTGTAGCTACATAAACGTTACCGATCGGGACAGAAGCCTGTGTATTTAACGCGCTATCCGCGGCTCTGGAGTAGCACTAAATCCCTGGTAACTCCATGTCGAGCTAATAAACTTAAACCTATATCCCTAATGTTTCCTCTCTAACCAGATTAACAGTTGAGAGGTGTTTCTAGTTAGGACCGAATCACCTCGATATGCCTTGATATGTCAATTACCGTTCTGACGGAGTGTGCAGGACAACCCTGTTTTGCTGCGTGTTCAGGACCAATAGCTATCAAAGGCGGCCGTGTTTACAACGTCGTTAAAATTACGGCGCAGAAAGAAACCAACAGGGCGGTACAAATTGCCACTGACCGCATGATCTGGATGAAGCCATTGGTCATTTGCACAGCGCAGAAATCGATGTTGTTTCCACAACAGCAAGTTTTTACCTGTCCAGGAGTTGAGTCCATTGTTCTGTTTGTATATATGCCTACTGCATGTCAATGTCCATGAGTATATCCGCTAAATTATAGAACTGATCATTTCACTATGATACGCTGAAAATGGGATGAAGCCTGCCATCCTACCCCGATACACATACTCGCACAGTTACAGACACAAGCTTATACAGTTTCCTTCTACTAGTTTTTCATCTGGATAGCCCTGAGATAGAATGGCAATGAAGCCGATCGACATGATACTACCAAGGGAGGTGATTAACCTGATATAAAGAAAAGCAACCGATAGATACCCTATAGTGACCTGAAGCAAGGAACTAAGTGCACTCGTCTAAATTGAAGAAATTAGACAGAGATTCGCTCCAAAGTTAGTCCGGATATCCACGGTGATATAAACTGGCGATGCTGATTGGATGGTATAATGCGTCGAGTTGATGACTGGGAAACTGCAGCGTCAGCTACGTCTACACTGCTACAGTAACCAATCAATGACGCCGGTTTATGTCAACATGGATAAACGGAACAATTTTAAATCGAGATTCTGTCTAGTTTTATCAACCTAGTTGAGTGCTTTCCGTTCCCCACTTCAGGTCTCCGCAGGGTATATATATATATAGGGTGATTTTATTGTTGCTTCCAATCTTTGTTCATATGGGGTGGTTTTGGTTGTTGGTATAGGACTATCCTATGGAATTCTATAGGATTTTGGTACATTTAGTATATCTATATACAATGTAGCTTAAATATATGTGGAAGCATGCAAGAAATATCTTCAATTCTGAAGACGAAATATGTAAACATTCCCTGAATTATGGTCCATATAACATGAACGGAGTTTATATAAACAACGCTGCATCACGGGATATTTTCCAGTGTTGCATCACGGGATATTTCCCAGTGTTGAAGTATCTGATTGGTCAATTCAAATTTTCAAACAGAAATCCGATGTATTCATTGGCCTGTGAAGAACATTGGAAGAATATCCAGCCAATCAAAGTGTTTCTACAAAGTTTCATTAGTAATTCTCTATGGTCATTTCTAACAGCTCGTTTGATGGGTTAGATTAATTGGCTTATACGGAGTAATGTTGATGGATCTGTATTCGTCTTCTTGCGACTGAGCAAGTAGACTCAAAACAAGCTCTAACTAATAATTATGTATATACAAAAGCTATCACGTACATATACATATATTTCTGAACGCGACGTGTCACATTCTCTCTCTTTTCATACAGTTAGTCTGAAAGGCGCTGGCCTTTATTTTTGTTCGGTTTTCTACAGACTAAAATGTATTACACATGTAATATAGCATGTACGAATATACCACCTTTAGCAATGGGCCATTGCAATTTTAATAGGCATCCCCCCCCCCCCCCCCGTGGATGGTTTTAAAATTTGGGAGGGGGAGAGGGTATGTTGCCTGAAAGAATATTGGGTGTGGGGGGGGGGGAGATGGTTTTTATGTATGCTTCTCTGGAAAGACGAGATTCAACAGTCCAGGACACGAAACTTTCCGAATTCGTTTGTTGATCTCGGAAATAACGGACCTACCACCTGGTTGTTTGCGGGAGAGGATACTAGGCCGGGGTGCTCGACAGGTAGAACACCATATATATTAGCACTATATTAATGCCATGTAAAACATTTTCTGCGAAGTTGTGTACTTCTTCCGTTCGAGTTAAGACATTATAATTGTCTCTCGTCGATATTGTCTCTGTCGATGCTGGTCAAATATTAAAATTGTTGAAAGCCTTCTAAGAGATCGATACATGCAATAAAATCCACGGAAAACAATAAATCCTCGAAAATTTCATTAACCCTCTCCTCCGATCTGTTTAGAAGATTTTAGACAGGATCTTAAGGGTTAATACTGCAAATATATGTACTTTGCAAAAATCTTCAATGAATGGATGACGTCTGACTTTTGGCTATCGGATCTACAAGTCGGTCACATTGAGACCACGATAATTACAATAACGTATAACGCATAGCGTTAATCAGATTTCCCTACAACACTCGAGTATTCCGTCTTCGGTAAACAGAGGTCAATTGATTATAGTGCCTTATAAATATTTAATCTTCTAATAATCGACCGTGTGAGTGACCTTTATATGAGAAAGGGGCAATTAATATATATTCGTTATTACACGTATTGCAACACGGAACGGTATCACCTGCTCAGATTGGGTTTATTGGACCATTTTATTTTTGCTGAAAGCTTGTCACCGTACTCCTTAATTTTATTACCTAGGCAATTATTTATAGTGTAGAGTGACCTTTCCTGAACTGCATCCACAATAACCTGATATGATCTGATCATGGAGTTTATCCTAACAAACTCCCATCCTCGCTAAAACCAGGGGTATCTTTATCCTAGATAAAGCCCCTGGTACGCTTGGGCAATGTATCGCGATCAACGACAACACAGCGGTAGATGTCACCAATCAGCACAAGCAACATCCTGCACATATTGACCAATCAGATCACTTAAGCACCGCAACCATGGCGACCGTGACAACAGATTCGAAAACACCATCGCTTGTGCGATACCCAGTGGCAGATGAACATGCATCTTTTCAACAACCATGAACATTAATAAATATAAAGGGAACATAGTTTAAAACAAAATCTATTTGAAGAGAAAATAAACCCATTCATCTGCCATCAAACATCCAACAAGCCAGGCAAATGTAGGAAACACCGAAACTTTAAAGGCGGTCCGCGATGTCAGTGTATCCGACATCACCTTCCCACTGAAGGACTTGAATTGGGTTGAAACGCACGGATTTCTATAAAATTTCACTGGTCTATCCATTAATATTTTATTGTTATGCGTGCTTGGATTAAATATTTTGAATTCGGTATCAGCGAATAGTTTAGCAGAGAAAGTAAAACCCAAACGTACTTTACCATCAGCGCAGTTTTTCTAGGTCACGTAACTGGAATGTGGGCGGAACGCGGTCTGCTATGCAAGTTGGTCAAGGGTTCACAAATAGAAACCTTGACGTGGTGAAGATGACAAACTCCATGATCTGATATCCGTACAACGGGCGTTGAAATGACACAAACGCAACTCGGATACCGCGCGGAAGCTTGACAGACAATCCAGCCAACAATACTTTGTCATACTTGTCTTCCCCACTTGATATGGGGCTTGCAGGAACTAACAGGCTTGCAGTAACTCGAGCGTTAATCAATCCTGAGAACGCTTCATAGTGCTTTGAAGGGAACATTAATGGTAGAGAATTTTTGGCTGGCTCAGCTGAATCAAACGCCGCGCTGACGGGGGCGTCTTTTCATGTTGCCGCGGTCCCGACATTGTGGCACCATAATACGGGGTAGATATATGGACTGGCTTTGGTGTAAACATTGGGGTAAACGGAGACGGTGACCCTATCTCCCATGCAAGTGGATTAGTCCACGTGCGACCGTGACATCATAATGCTATTAAATATTCATGACATGGGCGCTCAGAACACCAAATTTAATTGAAGTACGTAAGGTCCTATATAGCGACAAGTACGATTGAGGAACATTGCTAGGATATTAATTTATCAAGACTGCTAATATAATGAGACAAACGGCGAATTGTTCTTAGATAATCTCAAAAGAAAATCATGTATTCGCTTTTAGGAGAGGTATATCTATAGAATGCTTTTCAGACTGAACATTTATGTAACATCTGTAATTAACCATTTTCGCGTTCCTCTATTAAAGCGTATATGCTCATATGCGGACGTAGTATGGCTTTTTCTCCGAAAGGACGATTTAGGTACCCTATCTATGTACACCAACAAAGACAGAATGAACATTTGTACTGCATTATTTCCGTAATGATGATTTAGGTATCCTATATAAATACTCACACATAAACAGTGTGAAGATTTATACAGTTTTCTCTTTGTGCTGCTGATTCATATCTATGTGGATATCCTGTATATATGTACCTGCACCTAAATGTACGGAATTATAATTTATGTTTGTAAGGATGGTTGGATCTGCTATGTTCATGGGTGGACAGAGTGGAACTTTGTCCCGATTTTTATTCAGAATGATACCTCGTTTCCATCTATATCTCCGAATATATGTAAACTTATACACCCTGACTTTCTGTCACATAAAGGGGTCAAGCTCCGTGTCTATTTAGTTCATCAAACCTGAAGCACCCTTGCAGTCAGTGATTAGGATTTTATGTAAATAACATCATGTCTTGTTGACATCATTGAAAACTGTTGACCGCTTCATTTTTATAGAAACCTTCTTTTCTTTTTTATTTCATACACATTTGGAGTTGGTGCTATAACTGTCACACGAATACGCCTTACGCTCAATGCCGTGGAAATTCTTTTATGGACGACGGCTGAATATTGAATGTCGGATGTGACGCTTGCTAGCCTGGACATTACTTTGTCTGTCTGCTGTTTTTAACGTGGATTTTATATCTTGAAACACTATCCATGCTTCCATGTATGACCTGGCTTCTTTTCTATTAACGAAGTAAGCATGGTATGTTTCCACCATTTTATATTGGTTTGGGCCTCCTGTGTCTCATTTCGATGTAGGCCTATAGTCAGTGCCCAGAGACAGTTTGTGACTGAGGCTTCATACATGCACCGCATATCCATGAAACATTGATAATTTGGGGAATGAGTATGAAAAATATGACTGAAAAGAAGAGAAATTGTATTGTTAGCGACGTGGAATTGACAAACTATAATGCGTTTGTATATATAAATATATAGAATGGTATTCGATGTGGCATACTTCCACACGAACGGCATGACAGTTTAGTGTGACCGAACTAATGGCAGCGTTAGAATTATAACTGCTTTGTCACAAGTATGGGCAAGTAGAAACTGTACTTTAGATGTCGGTCTCTACTTTAACACACACATATAAATCATTCCAAAATTATATTCTTAACAGTATAGGCACTGTTTATATATTACAAAACGTCGCGTAACGAGAAATTCCACGAGTGATCAGCAACTGTGGTACGGTAATTCAGTTTAACGTCTAGACGCCGAACATGCAACAGCATCGAAAATTATTACAAAAAATCGACCATAGAGGTCCATGTCCCCCGCTAGCAGCACCAGTTATGGTGGATTACATCCACCATAACTGGCGCTGCTGCTGCGGGGGCCATGGACCTCTATTGTCGATTTTTTGTGGTCGATGATATCTCATATCATTGATGAAGAGTATGATTTGAAAATGGAGATATCGCTGATGAGCGATGCACCCCACAGCGGTGAAGTAATGGTTGCATTGAACTATTTTTAACGTGTTGACAGTCGTCTGAATCGTTCTCGAGTTATTGTCCGGACAAGATCCAACTGCTTATAATCCAATATGGCTGACGGCGGCCATATTAGATTACGCACATTGCTGGAAAACAACCCCAGCCGTCCTCTCGCCAATGTCAAGGCACACCCCAAGTTTGAAGTTGATCGGTTACATCGTTCACGAGTTATTGTCCGGACAAGAAAATCTAAGATCCAACTGCTTATAATCCAATATGGCTGACGGCGGTCATATTAGATTACGCACATTGCTGAAAAACAATCCCAACCGTCCTCTCATCAATCGATGATATCTCATATCATTGATGAAGAGTATGATTTGAAAATGGAGATATCCAACTGCTTATAATCCAATATGGCTGACGGCAGCCATATTAGATTACGCACATTGCTGAAAAACAATTCCAACCGTCCTCTCACCAATGTCAAGGCACACCCCAAGTTTGAAGTTGATCGGTTAAATCATTCACGAGTTATTGTCCGGACAAGAAAATCTAAGATCCAACTGCTTATAATCCAATATGGCTGACGGCGGCCATATTGGATTATGCACATTGCTGAAAAACAATCCCAACCGTCCTCTCACCGATGTCAAGGCGCTCCCCAAGTTTGAAGTAGATCAGTTGAATCGTACTCCAGTTATTGTCCGGACAAGACCCAACTGCTTATAATCCAATATGGCTGACGGCTGCCATATTACATTACGCACATTGCTGAAAAACAATCCCAACCGTCCTCTCACCGATGTCAAGGCACACCCCAAGTTTGAAGTTGATCGGTTGAATCGTTCACCAGTTATTTGCCCGGACAAGAAAATCAAAGATCCAACTGCTTATAATCCAATATGGCTGACAGCGGCCATATTGGATTATGTACATTGCTGAAAAACAATCCCAACCGTCCTCTCACCGATGTCAAGGCACTCCCCAAGTTTGAAGTAGATCAATTGAATCGTACTCAGTTATTGTCCGGACAAGTTCCAACTGCTTATAATCCAATATGGCTGACGGCGGCCATATTAGATTACGCACATTGCTGAAAACAATCCCAACCGTCCTTTCACCAATGTCAAGGCACACCCCAAGTTTGAAGTTGATCGGTTAAATCGTTCACGAGTTATTGTCCGGACAAGAAAATCTAAGATCCAACTGCTTATAATCCAATATGGCTGACGGTGGCCATATTGGATTATGCACATTGCTGAAAAACAATCCCAACCATCCTCTCACTGATGTCAAGGCACTCCCCAAGTTTGAAGTAGATCAGTTGAATCGTACTCCAGTTATTGTCCGGACAAGATCCAACTGCTTATAATCCAATATGGCTGACAGCGGCCATATTAGATTACGCACATTGCTGGAAAACAATCCCAACCGTCCTCTCGCCAATGTCGAGGCACACCCCAAGTTTGAAGTTGATCGGTTAAATCGTTCACGAGTTATTGTCTGGACAAGAAAATCTAAGATCCAACTGCTTATAATCCAATATGGCTGACGGCGGCCATATTGGATTATGTACATTGCTGAAAAACAATCCCAACTGTCCTCTCGCCAATGTCAAGGCACACCCCAAGTTTGAAGTTGATCGGTTAAATCGTTCACGAGTTATTGTCCGGACAAGAAAATCTTACGGAATCACGGAATAACGGAATTACGGACACCGGTGTTTCTAAGTCCCCCCCCCCCCCTACTAAGTAGCCGGGGACAATGAGGTGGCTATCCTAATGAAGCTTCCATCCAAGTCTGGTGAAATTCCGTCCAGTAGTTCTCAAGATATCTTGCAGACAAGGCCTGTATATACATGTTCAAGTAGATGGACGGACGGACGGACACCGGACACGGATGAATGCATGCACACACATCAAAACCTAATCAAATGAGGGGGCTATCCCAATGAAGCTTCCATCCAAGTTTGGCGAAATTCCATCCAGTAGTTCTTAAGATATCTTGCAGACAAGGCAAGGGAACGGACAGACATCCATCCAGACATCCATCCTGACAGACAGACAGACAGACAGCACAAACACTAGATGTCTCCCCCCAACATAATGAGTGAGAAGCAGGTACACGAACAAGACAGCACGTAATGACTCCAGCCTCAACTCAAAATGTCAGCAAAACTGAAGAAACTTCCAATGTTCACAGTACAGTAAATCCATAGAATACAAGCACAGAATTTCACATACAGTTGGACAACACGTTCACGAAACCACAATATACGAAACTTGGCAGAATATATGAAAACTGAGACGGAGGAATTCAAAACGCGTATTTACACATCTACAATCCTAACGGGGAACCTCTACAGTGTAGTGTATCCATATCAAGCAGCCCCAATGGAAACATTGGCTATTGGTACAGGTCGCGTATCTTTGATGTAATCGGTATAGAGAAAGTGCAGAGTCGCTTGGATGCGCACTCGGGACTAGGTACCTACATACACCCTTACACATTCTATCACGGATGATGGGACGGGGGGGGGTGTCTAATATTCATGTTACCATCCCATGACACATAATCCCCATATTGATGGCTAATAAGTCGAATCGATTTCTAAGGCATGTACTCACTTATTTTATTTCAAACTCCATTTTTTTTTTTTTCAAATTATTTTCATACATTATGATGAGCAAAAGATCTGACAAGCCACTGACTGTCAAACTGCCAGGCTCACAAGATGCTAAGCCGATTGATGTATATCGTGCTGTAAAAGATGTTGCTGGGTCAGGACAATATGTACTTGAGGGTTTAGTACAGATGTCAAAGACTTTTTGGAATATTACAGTAGCTTCTGAACGAGAGAGAGATTTAAGATTTAACGTCGCGTTCAGCAATATTTCAGCTATATATAGCGACAATCAAACAAAGTATTTCAACAAAAAGAAGTCAACAACCCAGCAATCCAGAAGTAATCAACACAACACACCAAAAACATTTACATACATTAAAACTTATGCAACAACCCGATTTATCTCAAATAACCTAAAATACAGTCTTCTTTTACCCGACTGAAAAGATCTTCCAAATTATCTGCTTGATAAAAAGAATCTCTTACAATATTAAAATCTATACAGTCGATCAGAATATGTTTCACTGTGAGATCTTCGTGTCATGGAATGCACCTTGGGGCTGGTTCCTTTTTTAGTGTATGGCCGATTCTACATCGCCTGATCATGGCTTGATCGAAACGTTTCTGGCTACAGTTTTTGGAAACTCATGAAGTTTGTTATTATCTACAGCATACCATAAAGATTGAAACAGCTTTCTCACATAAGCACAGATAGAGGGTCTGAAATCGCTAAATGGGATTCCAACAGGATCAACCTCATTATCAAGGAAAGACAGAGCTGATGTTAGACGGTGTAGACGTTAGAGATATATATGGTCGTTTTGAGGAAATAGAACCAACTAAAACATTTGTGAAACTTAAAGCACCGATTGCATTGCCAGAAAGTGAGATTAGAACTGCATTTGATAGCTATGGCAAAGTTCATGAAATAATAGACGTTGAAAACGGGAATTCGAAGAGTGTGGTTATCAGATGTCAAGAAAAACTTTTCCTTCTTCCACTTTGCTTGATGGTGAAATGGCGAAATACCTGTATGGTATAGAGGCCAAAAGACCACATTAAATGGCAATGCCCTTTTCGGGGTAAGTATCTAAACTGTGGCGTGGCAGGACATTGGAAACGAGCCTGTTCGGAATTCAGAAAGCTATCTAGAGATGCCGAGGGTAGAAATGAGAAAAACGATACATTCATCAGAAACTCCTCCTGTTACCCTCGCTAAAGTTCGTACAAATCTTAATGTACAAGCTCTCGTCAGCTAGAGAGTCTCAGGGTGAGGTAGAAGATTTCTGGAAACATGTAGACAAGACCAGACAAAAAAGAATCGAAACCCCTCAAATCGCCTCTAGTCTCTCCCTGACGAGGTATAAGTGAGTCAGCACACGTAAATCGAATGGCTAACGTGCAAATGAATGTCTCAGCTACGAGGAATAATAATGAGTATGAAGCAGGTACAAGAACAGGGCAGCACGTAATTGATTGGAGCGATATGAAAGAGGTGGGAACAATTGACGACGTCTGGTGACTAAAAAGCAACCATATGACTCCACAGGAAAGCCTTCCTCGGCAACTCACATTCAGACCCGAGAATACGGTGGATTCTCGGATGTAGCCTTAGTATCTCTGCCGCACTTTTATTGCAGCTGTTCATGTGAAGTATTCACACGGCCCCTATCTTAAGCAGAATTAGATACGCTAGCTCGGGAGCTGTGATCACAGATCAGCTCAAACAAATAACTCATCTGATCGTAATGGATGAGCATCGAGGACATCTGATGGAGTAAACGCCTCAACATGGGGTAAACCCGGTAAATGTAAGAATACCAATGACTCCAGCCTCAACTCAAAATGTCAGCAAAACTGAAGAAACTTCCAATGTTCACAGCACAGTAAATCCATAGAATACAAACACAGAATTTCACATACAGTTGGACAACACGTTCACGAAACCACAGTATATGAAGCTCAACACCATATTCGGAAACTGAAACGGAGCAATTCAAAACACGTATGAATACATCTACAATCCTAACGGGACCCTCTACATTGTAATGTATCCACATCAAGCAGCCCCAAAGGACGCGTGGCTGTGATGGTACACGTCACGTATCAGTGATTTCATCAGTAGTAGAGAAAGTCCAGATTCGCTTGGATGTGCACTCGGGACTAGGTACCGACAAGCACGCTTTCACATTCTCTCACAGATTATGGAGCCGGTGGGAGGGGTGACACCTCATGTTGATGGCTAATAAGTAGAGTCGATTCTGAGGCCTGTGCTCACTTATTGCAAGTTCTCAAGAAACTACGTCACTCAGCATCAAGAATCTCATTGTCTTTACTTGGCTCAGAGGATTAGTAGATTACAATAGTCATACTCACTGTTTGATTATTCTTTATTTTCCTGACATGACTAGCTCATGAAGCACCTATTGGGCTATGATTGTTTTTGTGTCCTTGTTTCAGCCCCCGTAGCCCCCTCCCCCCCGCTCCGCCGTGCCTGATTTGTATAAATACCCTAGCTCAACTGTACTATGCAGTTCATTAGCTTTGAAAAAGTTGGAAGTATCTCCAACGAAACGTCAGCTCCACAGCAATAAAGAAGTTGTTATCCACAGAAAATATATATATATATACGCCGACTTCTAAATGCCTATCATAGAAACCAAGAATCCCGATTATACCAATGAGTGTAGTGACTTGGTGGAGCAGCTGGGGTCTGGCCGATACGAACCTGTTTGGACATTGCTGGAAAACCACGACAAATGCCGCGAGGGAAATCCAGATCATCACTCGCCGCTGATCCTGATGAACCACACAGTAAGGCACCATGAGAACAGGATACTGTGACCACTATGTACCAATAGTGTTGGCACGCTATCCATTGCTGTTCTCAGCCATCGTTTTCTGCTGGACCTGTGGAATTTCCGGTTATTTGACAACAGCAGTCTCACACACCATCCTGACATCATTTTTAACGATCAAGCCGAGGTCTTTCATTTGAATCTCACCACTGCCAAAGTACAGACATCCATTCAAATTTTGGAAATTTGTTACGCATGAGACGGGACAGCACCAGTACTTTTACCTGAATAACGTAAGCTCCGCTTTGCATTATCACGAACTGGCATCATTGAATATGGCAGGACCAACTGGACACGTTGGATTTCATGGAATGGGCCCGCCAACAAGGCACCACCCAACGATTTTACCCTCCACCCTGCTCTATTGTCCATTTTGGAAGATGCCGTGGCGGATGTGAATCAGATGCTCACAGAGGACGAGAGGTCAGCAGACGAGCTGGGCTGGGCTCGTGCCATGGACGACGCGCTGGCAGAACCCAATGAAATTATCAATAGAGGAACATTTATTAAATTAAAATACATTCCCATTATAAATAAAGGACAGAGCCTGATACCTTCATCAGTCATCACCATGAAGCATTTGGGAGGTGTTGGATATATTACAATACAGTTCCTCCGAGTCTGGCGGCGCATAGTGGGGAGAACACTCTCATCCAAGCTGCCAAACTTCATGAGATTTGTCGATCGCAAATCCCAGCCTGGTTGAAGACCCAAGACACCTTATACGATACAGCGAGCTGCCTGGTGTCATTTTCCACAAAATCAGATCATGGTCAGCTGTACATATGCCCAATGGCAAGAGGACATGGTTGAGAAGTGCCTTTGCCAAACACAACCGGTATATCTCGAAGTGCATGAATATACTGTCAAAATAATCCATACCAAATCGGGGAGAATCTCATCAACGCATTCAAACAGATGTTCAAGACCGGGTGCAAACCTGTTTATTTGCAAACTGATGGAAGGATGGAATTCCTCAACAAACCGTTCCAATAATTTCTGAAAGCCCACATAAAGTGTTCTTCACTCCCACCTTTCCCATGGAAATCAAGGCTTCCATCGTGGAGACGCTCAATCGAACCTTTAAAGGCCACATGCGCAAACTTATTCACCACCAAGAATACGCGGTGGTACATAGATGTGCTTCGATGTTACAATCGGGCATAATATCATCGCAGTTACAAAGAGCAACAAAGCCTGGGCTGTCTTGTATGGCTCCAAACCTCAACGCACACTGAAGTTTGCCATCCAGCATCCCTCCCCAACTGGAGTGATGAGCACTTTGTGATGAAACACTGTTTCCCTCATCACCCATGGGTGTAGGTACTGGAAGATCATCAAAAGGGAGCCACTGGAAAGGACGTTTTACGAGAGAAAATAAGTCTGTGGTGAAATCCACAGAGGACTATTACATCGTGGAACTGATCAAAGATAAAAACCGAAGATGCCCAGGCAAGATGGGGCATCTCATGAACTGGCAAGACATCCAATTTGTGGGTCCCGGCAGACCAGGTGAAATGGATATAAAGCACAGGACCAACTGAGTCGAGTTCCGTATACTCTCAGGCATGGATAAAAGTCGACTGTCACCGAAAACAAACCTGATAGGGACTCCATTAATTTACTCTCCGCTATTGCGGGGCTTTTCCATTGTTCTAACTCATTTCATTTCATGAGTAATAAATAGGTCATTATACATGTACAACGAAAAGTCCAATATGGATTTTATTGTACTCCTTCATGTGTTGAAAGTCCATATTGGATATGGGACGCATATCAGTAAACTTCGATACAATATCAGGCAATATTATATCTGAATTAAGTGCTGTATAAATCCCGCCGAATTGGAGTCTGGTGAATTTGTTAGCCAATCAGGTGGCTAACAATTTCAAATCACGGCCACAGAATTACACACGGTAGCACGTGGACTAACATATAAACAGTATTGGGAAACAGTATCGAAATATGGCATCATACAGGGTGCGTGGTAAACCGTAAAGATCAAAGAGTTTACTTCCTGGCTTTGTTAGGGGGCAGAAAATATTGGAAGATTGTGCCGTGCGAAGATGTTAATCTCCGTGAACTAAATGTCAATCATTGTCAGAGAGAAAAAGCAGATATTGTGATTGGCTTATTATGGGATCTCGTAGAATATCGGCAAACATTTCACACTTAATTTCCATAGAGTTACGTCTAGATGGTATTTGCCTGATTTACCATCTTGGTTTACCTAGATTGGGACTCGTACAACAGTCATAATATAACAACAAAACTCATATTTGTAATGACATTTATTGATAACACAAGGTCGTCTGAAGGTATATACAAATTTGGTATTACTTTCAATATCACAGAAATTATCTTCTTCTGCCAGCATTATAAACATCTTAGCTCCATATACACCTTTCTTGGTCAGTGTTCTGGTTTAGTACAATGACTTCTGGTGATGCTGGTATTATTGCTGCATGCATCAATCAAAGTGAAGAATCATCACTTTGAAATAAACAGGGAACCGATTCTGGACGAAAATTCGAAATAATCACACAGCTCAACTGTTGGCAAAGGAAAGTAAATAAATACTGAAGGAGACGGTGAACTCTTGACCTATATTGTCTGATACTGTGATAAATCAATGTGCTGGAGTTCTTCAATTCATCCTATCAAATAATCAGTATCACAGTCTTGTATAGATTGTCTGAAGTCCAGTGGTTAGCCAATGGCCTTGGTACTTTTGAGGTTGAAACCTCCTCCGGTAAACCTGGACGTCTCTGACCTCTGTGGCTGTATAATTGGTGCACCAGCTTGTGCAATGGATCTCTCACGCTCCCTATAAAAAAAGATAACAGTGAAAATTCTTACATGTATGTTCAGAAATTATTAATATATTTTCATTTCAAAAAGAAAGAGATATTGACTAATGCAGCAGGCCTAATGTAACTTCATTCTTTTCATATGCCCATACAATGCATGGAGAAACATACAATGCATGGAGAATACAAGTAAATGGGGGGTATTAAGATTCTGTCCTTATTTTTTATTCGTCAGGTTTATACTTCTCTTGTGCAAGAATCAATGGTAAAAGTTGAACTATAGTCTGTCCATTTAATTAGCCGTCTACTTTCGAACTTCCCAGAAATAAGTAGTGAACTCTGCATACATTTTCTTTCTTGCATTGTGTTGAACAAACCAAACTCTACAAAATCACTACCATTATTCAGTGATATCTATAATGTATCAACTTTGTAATTTTCTCCATATAAAACTCCAGTACAGTTGTTTCATGCACCGGGCCTCAATTACATAGGGAGACATAATGTAGTCGTAGGCATGAATATATTATGACGTCTCGCTATGTAATTGAGATCCGGTACATGAAACAACTGTACTGGATTTTTATATGGAGAAAATTACAAAGTTATTTCAAGCGTGCTATATTAACGATATCATGAAGAAATGGTAGTCATTTCGTAGAGTTCAGTTTGTTCTACATGCTACAAAAAAGGAAATTTATGCAGAGTTAACTATTGCTTTTTGACAACCTCCAAAGTAGACGACTGATTAAAATGGACAAACATTAGGAGAGAAATAGCGAAAATTTCATCATATTCATGTGACATTCACCTGTAAATCCTAACAGTGTCATGGAGAACTGCATTATCAATGTACTATTGTTATTCATCCCAGACGTCATTCCCAACTTCCAATTATGGCTAAGGATGTGAAAAATTTTAGTTTTCAAAATTATACAATTCTTGCTCAAGGATTGCATATCTCACACTCTGTGGAATTAAGCTTCTCTAGTTGGAATCATCTTTATTTTCGATGGAGGAGATCGAACAATTGTAATTACATATTACTGAACCTGGAGAGTACTCATCCCAGTCACTTACTTTTGGGACTGTTCTTTTTTCTTCTGGAAGAAGTATTTTTTCTTGACCTCTTGCAGTTCCCTGGCGATCCTCTCGATTTCGTATTTATACTCGCTCACCTGGGACTCATACATGTTCAGTTCTGACGACATCGCCTGCAAGGGGAGAGAAATATGAAAGACATTGTATTGCTGTTGATTAACCAAATAGCTCATTTCACAATGGTAACATCTTTCATGTAAGGGTCAAGAGACAAGGGAGTACAATAGGCTGTCTGCGTACAACAATGAGTCTATACAGACTTTTCAGAAATACAAAGGTCTGAACAGAAAATTTCATGAACGATCAACCTTCACCATGTCCACACCACACATGCCACAGGACATTAGAGCATTTCGTCTGTGGGGAGTGTTCATGTAAGAAATTATCACAAAATGAAGGTGAAATTTTGTTAACTATGAAGAGCCGGGTTTGATCAGGGAAAAAGTCCACTGGTGGTGTACTCCATTTGCAATAAGAATGAGAGACTGGAATATCATGATATTGATCTGATTACAAAATCACCATCACGTAAATACAATACAACTGTGTCTGATGTATAAATATTACTGTCATAATTCAGGTAAAACATGATAAAACTGTAAATTACCTTCATTTGTTTGGTCTTTTCTTTGAGAGTTTGTTGGTAGATGGTGAGCTGTTCAGCCACCTCAGGGCCTGGTTGTCGTGCCAGGATGTGTTTGAGCTCCACATACAATTTCTCCTTCTCTTGTATCAGCAGCTCCTTCTCTACCACCTCTTCTGTCTTAGAGATCAGACGTTTCTGTAATGTGTGGATCTTCTGGATCATTTCATATGTGCTTGGATCACTGCCCTGTGTGGTTAGAATAAAATTACACATCCATGTAATGAAACAGCTAGAACAGATCAATGAGGATCTACCTCCCAAATATATGAATCAGTATGAATGTTTAGAAGAGTAATACTGAATTTTCAAAACAATGAATACATTGCAAGAAAAATATTCCTGATGACATGAAATAAATATAGGTCAAATATATTGCTCAACACCATGTTTTTGCTAATATTTTCAGTCATTACAAGTTCTGATGTAACTTTATTATATGGATTGAATTCAGAATTTCACTCTTAACCTGTAGTTGCAAAACTGCAAACAGAGTTATTTCCATGGGAATATATGATCCTAAGTTAATCCACAGTTCAAAATTAAATGGATTGTTGGTTAACCATCCTGTTAAAAGAGGCATAAGCTGATCCATGAAAACGAGACAATCGGTTGGCTGCACAGGCAGTAATTTGGTAAATTTGTGCCCGTGTGCTACATTCCTACGTTTATTGCCTGTAAATATTTTGCCATTCATACCTCCAATTTTCTCCATCTGTGGATATTCATGGGGTTCTCCAACTCCTCCTCTAAAGCTTTACATCGAGTTCTCTCCCTTAGCAGTTCACGCTGCAGATGGTAGACCTCTCGTCGGAGGTCGTCGACGTTTGCTACACTCTTCTGGAGGATCATTTTCTCTCTGCGTAGTTTCTTGATCTCGAGCTTGAGAACACGGATATCCTCCAGTCTCTGGTTGTACTGGATTTCACCCTTGTTTAGCACCGACTGTTGGATCTTGATTTTCTCATAAAGTAGTGCCAACTCGTCATTCCTACGCACCAGTTGTGTACCAAGTATGTCACGCTCACTGATCACCTGTCAAACACACAGACGGCAAATGTTTACAAAATGTAACTCACTGACAGATCATATCCAATCCTGATCATGAAAAAGGAAATACATGGATAAAAGAACTACGGCAACTCTTGTAAATCACATTTCAGCTGCAGCAAAATCCTTTACTTTTCTGTTGAAAATCCCAGAGCAAAAAATACTGTATCCTATGTCAGCTTTATGGCATAAAACAGAGAGGAGAATTTCAAATTACTGAATCAGTCTGATAGAACATATCCTGAATAACAAACTAGATTTTTAACCCTACCTGGTCTAGCTCTTTCTTTTGTTTAACTCTTTCAGCATCTGCCTCAGCAATGATCTTGAGCAATTTCCTCTCCTCAGCCTCTTGAGCCTCGATGTAGTTCTTGCTCTCGGCGGCCTGCTGTTTCATCTGCTGCAGCTCGGCCTTGAGCGTCTCTTTCTCCTTCTCGACGCGTTGATGCTCCAAGTGTTCCTTGACCAGAGCGGCCTCCTTGGCTTGTATCTCTTCCTTGAGCTGATCAATCTGGTGATTCATGATCTTTAACTTCCTCTTCATCTCAGTAATCTCATCCTATCAAACAATTATCATACACCAGTTTATATTACATGTTAATAATGGATATTATGTCTGAGAGGTCTTTAAACAGGGCTTCTCTTCGATCGTACTGCTGCTGGAAGATCAACATTAAATAAATTTACTACAGTCTCTCCAACGAAGAGGGGTAGCCTCTGTCCTCTGGTGCTACAATGTATCTTCGAGATGATTACAGCTGCAGATTATTTAATATCAGTTGTCTGAAAAGCCATTCTACCTCATGGTGAGGTGCAATGCAAGTCAGATATCCGAGGTCTGAAGGAATAATATTTAAATTAGCTTAAATTATGTATGATTGTGACTGTCATTCGTCCAAGTAGTAAGTAATATAAAATGAAAAATGTGGATTTATATGTTCACCGACATCTGCAGAAGAAATCAGATTGATGTCCCAACAGTGAAATTATAAGCCGAAATCCTGAAGACCTGATTTATTGTTTTATATCATCAGCTCAAATTATAATATAATGAGTAAGTGATTTGCAATCAGACTGCTGACAATTCATACAAGATAGATGACCTATAAATAGGTGACAAATAAGTTGCTCTAAAACCTACAAGAACCTGTTGTTTTTGTTTGTTTTTTTTTTACATACCTGTGATTCAATCAAGTTTTTGCTGTAGAGATTCCGGTCACTTCTAACAGCCTCATACAGGTTCTGTTGCTGCTTGAGTTTAGTCTCTGCCTCTGCTATCTTCTTTTTATAGTCAAATATCTGCATCTCTCGAACCTTCACATCTTCCATATGTTGAAGCACCTGCAAACAAAAAAATTTCATTGCTAGAATTTAGCGCAATCTCACAGCGAGATCAGGGGAAGTCAGAAATGGAAGAAGAACCCTGCCAATCAGGAATTTGGACTTGCATATTGTATTATGAGAGATCTGTATCTTGTGATATGTGTGAGTGAAACTGAAATATTTTTGGGGGGAATTTCAGATAAAGATCGCAATTTATCTGTACTGAGTATTCAAGTGCTGTTAGTGGTACTTGGCAGCAAAGATTCAACCATGATCATCCACAATATTTAAATACAATGTAACACCCACCTTCTGTGTGAGATCGCTGGCTTCATTGATGTAGCGATCTCTCTCTTTTTCCAACTGGTAGATGATCTTACGTTGTTTCTGGGCCTCTTCTTTGTAGTTTTGGATTTCCTGTTCAAGATTCTTCTTGGACTGCTCGTGAAGTTTGACAAGGTGAAGCTGTTTCTGGGTGGCCGCTGCAGCCTTCAACATATTCTGTGCAACAGAAAAGTGAAAAGTTTGGTTAGACACACGATGACTTAGTTTGGCTGGTTCAGTATCTCTTTTCCAAATGACCAAACTAGAACTAAAATTTTGATCAATTAATGTACAACACCTCAGGAGAAGTTATCTGATAGATCCTGAAAAAAATGATGGGGTGTCACATTTATCATACTGGCTGCAAATGATGTGGGATATGTTAAATAGCCAGCCAGAAGGATCATGTGAAAATTGAGTTCTTTAAAAAAATAAAGAATTCATAATTCCATGTTGATCTGTTGTGAGAGGTAGTGGGATTAGTAAATGGATGCTATATTAATCTCCAAATAAATGTAGAAATGTGTGATACCTTATTAAGGATATCCCTCTCACGGACAAGGTCATCGATTGCCTTCCTGTCTGTTTCTGCTTGTTTCTTTGAAGCCTCCAACTCTGCAATGATAAGCAAGTAGTACTATGTACATCTTCATTTCAGAGTTTACAGAAGATGAGAACTAAAGATATGAGAATTATAATGTAATCAGCTGTACACTTGGATAAAAGAAAAATAAAGAGACTTTAAAAGTAAAATGTATTCAAAAGTATCACCAATCAGTAGTGCAGCAAGGGCAGTAAATAATTTATTTTGCTACAATAAACATTTCTTCGAGTTATACATGTATACATGGCTGATCTGCTTGAACAGGAAACAGTTTTATTTTCTTCACAAAATTTCTTCATGAGTAGGAATACCGGTATTAATGGTTGTCCAATCACAATAAATGTCCAATCACAATAAATAATGAGAGGATACCCCGTTATACATGGTAAAATACTCTTACCCCTTTCCAAACCGAGGATTTGACCCTTGAGCGTCTCTTTCTGTTGTTCTACATCAGATTTCTGGTCTTCAACAGAACGTAGCTTACGCTGGATGTTCTCTCTCATTTTGGATATTCTCTGAGCCTCTATCTTCAGAGAACCAACTTCATCCTCTTTTTGCTGCAAGGGACAAACAGGAGAGTGAGTTCAGGGCAAAAGCTTAAGAGTATATTCTTTCAAATAAGGGTGCATTCCACACCTAAATGATGTGCGGTTAAAACTAGACATGGGTTCGGGTCTTCGGCCTTAAATATATGTAAAATCTTTCACAAAACCCCTGTGAAAGTATATATTTTCCGAATGGGCACACTCATCCCACTCATGAGACAAATGAGCTATTGAAATTGAAAAGGAAAGACGTGCAATCCTCCTTAAACGTTCTTCAATTTTTCTGAAAACTCCATAAAATGTACGAAAATGTGTCAAATTCGACCCACCATCCAGAGAAAAACAAAATGATTTTCTTGTTAGGCATGTGAACGTTTCTTCGTCCAACAGGCATTTTAAAAAGGTGAAAAAAACAGGGGGTCGACCTACTCGTTTTTTGTAAAATTTTATCGTCATAAAGGAATCATCATTTTCGTTTCCCGAAAAAGTGAGGATTTTGGCCTGCCAGATATTCAATTCCGGAAACGATTAACTTTGTAGTGGCGCATAGCAAGCAATCAGCAAGCAATTGTTATATCCTCGTTTGAAGAAATGGTTACGTCCAGCAAGGTGATACTACAGATATCAGCTAGTAGAAAGGGAAGAAGAAATACCATGCTGTCAAAAAACAGGCAACCTTCCTTATTATGAAATTAGGGAGGGGTCACTTTGTGCGAAACCGTGGCAAGTGTGGAGTGCACCCTAAACAAAATTTGGTGAAAGAGATGCAAGAGAAAAGAGTGTCACAAGCAATATAGGAAGATTACTACAAGGCCTGGCTGATCAAATTCACAGGGATTGCTTTGTTTGATCATTGCTCTGCCAGCTTTCCTGATAGTCATCGATCTTAACTGTGCCCCAGTTCAAAACTAAACAGCATAAAAACTCTGTAACTGGTTCAGGTGAAATTGTGTGCCAGTGAATCACTGTATTTACAAGGTACAGTTGTGGCCTGGAATCAGGAAGGTGTATCAAGATGTAAAAAGAATATTTCTGTCATGTCGGTGAGAACAGGTAACATACCTTGAGGTCCATGGCCTTAGACTGGTTCTCCTGTGCCATCTGATCAGCCATGATGATTTGAGACTCGTAATCACCCTGTAGTTTCTGGAAGCGCTGATTTAGAATGTCTGTGTCCTTGATGGCTCGCTCGTTCAGAATCTGAAGAAAATTTGTATCATTAGCTTGATGAACTGATATTTTGCTCTATATCACTGACATGATATAGACAATTTACACTGAGCTCTCCCGAATATAATCTATAGAGAAAGCAAACTATATGAAGCAAAAATTAACTAAATCACTATTACACAGCCATTTAATACATATGCATCTTTTATTCAGTATTGAAAAAAAATGTCTGCAAAAGTGCCCAGTTTCTGATCTGTAACAAATTGACACTGAACAGTCTGTTAATGTAAATTACATGTACATGACTACAGCTGTCACTTACCCTCTGTTCCTTCAGCTGTTGTTCAAGCTTGGCCTGCTCTTGCTTGTAGCGTTCAATTTGAGTTTGCATGGTTTTAATCTCAGAGTTCCTCGAGTCCAGTTCTGCTTTACTCTGTTTCAGTTCTCTCTCCATCTTGTCTCTCTTCCTCGTCTCTCTCTGAGACTCATTGTTCCTCACTTGAATATCCTGAGACAGCTGTTGTTGGAAATACAGGAGTAAACTGGTCAATCATCAAAATTCTCTATCAACTCAAACTTGGAAGGTGCTCCAACTGTAGATTTTAGTATAGCGGTGAGTTCGGACGGTCCCAGGAATTCCAGGGACCATCAGTGTTTCAAACCAGGTATAAGGGTGACAAATCTATATCTAGTTATCTCCCTTACACTGCACCAAACCTTTGGAGAATTTTACATACATGGGAAGACTAATATTTTTTTTCAAAATCACAGAAATACACAAATTATAGTACAAGGGAGAAAACTCTATAATTTATAGCTAGTTACCTCCCTTACACCATGCCATACCTTTGGAGAATGTTTTCAACCACGAGAGAAAGATAGTATTCTTATTATAAATCAATCGCATACACAAATTATGGTTCATGGAAGATGACTATTTTTGATATGTATTTACTTCCCTTACATTGGAAAACCTTACAAAACGGTCATTTTTTCATGATTTTCTCAATAAAAATTTAAAAGAAAAGATTCACTCTGCACAATGAAATGTGGTCGACTGCATAGATTAAATGTCTGGGTATTACATTTATATTTTGGCCTATCCTTCAGCATGAAGGGATGTGTTTTAACTAGTGATGACTGGCATCAATAGAGTAACATGTATCAACTTACTCTACTAATTAAAGAAGGAGAGGGAGAGAGACAGAGATAATTGAGTTTCAACGTCGCATTCAACAAAATTAATTAAAGAAACGACTCAGACCATTCTGCTTACATTAATGATAATCAAATATGCTAGTTATTATATATCATATCCTACCATATTTAAATATGTAAGCATGTGCAGAAATCCTAATGTACTACCCCGGTTGGTCCTGTGTCAATGAATCTGTTGTTCAAGCTTTATATGGGGAAAAGCTAATTTTGAGCAGCTGTATATTATTCTCACTTCTTGAATCTTTTCCTCAGCCTCAGAGCGATCTTTCTCCAGGTTCTGTTGTTGTCCCTGAGCCTGGTTGAGCTGCTCCCTCAGTTTGACAATATCAGACAGCTGGTCATCCCGTTCTCGCGTCAAATCCTCTTTGATCTTCAGTAGTTCATTGACACTGTTAAAAAACACAATCTTCATATGTAACAATGCAGTATGATGGCAGATAGAACTCACTGTACCTTCATTTTATTTGTAGCACTCCCTAGAGATACAATGAAGCGACTGATAAAGTTTGGATGAACTCATATTGTTCACTGGCATCAGCTTTGGAAGGGGATGGGGCTTTCTGGCTTGTGTCATGCCATGTTTTCCCTACTTTATATAATTTCAAAATATAACATAAATCATTGGGCATGGCAAATGACTTTTTTTTTTATTTTTGACCTTAAATATGGGATATTTGTCGAGTATTGGCATGATGGAATTATACAGGATCTGCACCATTCATGTAAATAAACTCTGTGGAAAATACATATGTTCCAATTGCAGTATAGATTCGAAATTAAGAACAAAAGAGAGAGAGAGAATTAAGGTTTAATGTCGCATTCAGCAATATTTCAGCTATATAGTGACGTTCAAACAAAATTCTAAGTACACAAGTCACTAACTTAGTAATCCAACGCATTAAAACATGTAACAGCCCGATTTCTCTCAAATAACCCAAGATGCAATCCTCCCTCACCCGACCAAAAAGATCTTCCAAAGTAGTCGCTCGATAAAAAGCAAACATTGGGGGGGACCCCCACTGTGGCATCAAGATGTTTAATTCCTGACTTCCACCTATTGTTTTCAAGAAAAACTGGAGTGACATCACACAACATGTCATGTTATTGTGATATCGTATTATGACGTTGCGAACCCATGATGTACTTGTTGACTACCGGCACCACAACTTGCGCAATGGTCATTTTGGATAGCGGGGAGCCACCATAAACAATGCTTGAAGACCTGATACATGTGTGAGTTGATCACTGTTAGTGCTCTACGTATATTATGAGTATATGGGTTCCCTGCTTGGCAATAATGTTTCTCTTGTCCAATAATTGGGATATAGGCAGTGCAACATTCATGTTACAGCCACCTATTGATTCGTACTGGTTTATGCCTATTTGTAGGTATGGAGACAGATATCATTTCTTGCGCTTGACAGGAGGAAATAGCACGAAATTACTTTCTCCTGTGGGAGCAAGAATCACACGTGGAGGTGTGAAATGTTATAACAGGTGCATGGGCGTCCTGTGAGCTGTTATAACATTGGCGGGGGTTTCTGGTTTAAATAGAGGTCTCGGCTAGCACTGCATGACAATTCCAAATATATGTGTTGTTGAATGTGTTATTGCGTAAGGGTACAGGAGAATTGTGTTTCTTCACACTCACCCTCACAACCAGGCATACTTAACATGTTTAACAAATACATACCTGTGCTCTTGACCCATACTGAGACCAGCCCCTTGCTCAACTAGTTTGCTCAGGTTAGCAATTTCCAATTTCAAAGACTGGATTGTCTCCCTTGCTCTAGTTTCTTTCTCATGAGCTGCGTCAACCATTTTCCATGCTTTCTCGATTTCCTACGAAGTAAAGATTATGTGCATTGTAATATCACTTCTTATTTAGCACTATGGTTGTATTCAAACATTCGAACGAAAAATAGCAAGCCACTGTATGTTTATAAACCAATGATTGTGAAATTATTTTCATGGACCAGAAAATTTACACCATGAATCATCACTGACAAATTTGTCAGCTGTGTTGGCAAAATCTTTTGGAAATTCAATTTGCTGGTCCATGTTTTTCATGCTACTGTGAGCAAGAGCTTCTTGTGCCAATCTGACAAACAGATTTTTTACCTTTTTCAAAGCAGCAATAGTGGACTGATCTTCTTGTGAAAGTTTCAAAGCTGTGGAGACTTTGGCGGAATGGGCCACAATTTCTGCATTCAGCTCGCGACATTTTTGCATCAACCGTTTCTCGCTGTCATGGGACTTTTTCAAGGCTCTATGAAGTTTTTCATATTCAACGCGAAACTTCTCCAGGCTCTTGTCGCCCATAAGCTCACCAAGGACCTAAAATTAAAATATAAATGTATACATGTACATCAATAAATAGGGTTTAGATGCGAGGAATTCTTTTGATAGCCACAACAATTACATATTTATAAATGCTATTGATTCTCAATAAGTAAGGCCAATAACCTGACCCAGTCATTTTTTTTGGCTGCTTGAAGTGCTCATTTGTAATCTGGTTATTTGTCATGTTTGTGCTGGTACTTTATTTCAGGCTGAAATATTTATTTACATAGTGTGAAGTTGGATGTTAGGGTTTTGAGTGTCACTAGCCATGCTAGTGCATGAATTAAAATTAACAGACATGTACAGTGTACTTTTCTGCCACTATTTATTCTTGATCAAGAAATTCTGTGTATTATATCAGCAATCTTACCTCCTGGAAATCCTTCTCCAGTGCCTCGAAAGCACTGTCATCGATAGATGTTTTGTCTTTGCCCCCATTTTCCTTCGACGAATCCTTCTTTTCCTGCTGGGAGGAAAGTGGGTTTAAAACTATTACATACTTGATATGTTTGAGTACTGTTACATATCTTCGATGATTTCTTTATGAAAATCCTAGTAGTCATCACTTATTTTAAGAATAAAATAAAACAAAACAATTACAACAAAACAAATTAGGTAAAGATTTTTACATCCACAAAGGCCAGAGTGAACCAGTCGCATTTCTGTTTGTGAGGTCACATTAACATAACAGCATTCAGGGTAACAAGAATTGCAACCTTAAGGAAGTTGATCACTCACAAATCATGATGTCTGAACAGTATTCGCCCATTTACTTTTCAGCGATGTGTTTCATGAGCAACTGATAAATTTTCCCTTGACCTTGTGACTCTTTGTTGGCATGGCATTTGCCAGCATCACAACCTCAGAGTGTTGGGACTACATGAAAGTCACACTACCAGAATGCTATCCATAATTTTTTGTTCCAATCCTATGGGGAGATTTCCGGGAACACCAAAATCATCTCCTATTGAAAAATTCAATAACAGGTTTCCAAACTTGGGATGCTGAAGGTGCAGTGAGTAGTTAGCTATTCAGACCAGTTATTAAAAGAGAAGGCTTTCAGACTGCAAAAGATATAGTTCTGCATCCAAGAGGGTTTGAGACTCTTTTGGGCCTACTGGGTACATCAAATTAACTCAGCAGACATACATGTAAGCTTACAAGACAACATCATTAGTTTCATTCCTCAACAACAGGGGGGGGGAGGGCTATTCTTGAAGAACAGAACAGAAACCAGCTATTTAGAAACTAGTACCAAGAGAACTTGGACCTTCATATTAAAATCAACTAATCTCAGCAAGACCAAGTTGACGTCATTAGTTATGTTCCGCGATACCAGGGATCGCTCTTCTGAATGACAGACTGAATTTCTTGGAAACTATTAGAAGGATTAGAGCATCAATCTTTCTATCAACTATTCTCTGCAAGACCTACAAGTCAAGTTAATGGAGGGCGCTGTACTCAATAACAGACAGGATATTTTAGAGACTACAAAACAGAGTTGGCGGTTAATTTTTGACACATCTACTATTCTAAACAAGACTTACAAGATGACAACATAAGCTTCACCCTACTATGCCAGGGGGCACTGTTCTCAATCACAGCATGAATAAAGGACTGCTTATGTTAGAGACTACCAGGACCCACAAGATGGTCTACATCATTAGTTCCACCCATCGATGCCAAACAATGCAATGAACATCAGAGTCTTGAATTTACCTTGAATTTACCTTGAACATTATTATAAGCATATGCTTGTCTAGACCATTTTTGACTTTTCTAGCTTAACATATTGGTTCGCATGCTATTATTAATTAAATTGAAATTTTGTGGATTTATGTTTCCATGTGTTATTCAGCTCACTTTTGAAACTGTTCACTGAAGCAGCATTCACTGCTGAAGAAGGCAATTGGTTCCATGGATTCACAGCTCGAATACAGAAACTGTTGGCTCTAAGATTAAGTCTACAGTGCTGTTTGTTCAACTTAAAGTTGTGTCCCCTTAAAATAGTTACCGGTACCCCAAATAATCAGTTGACTAAGCTGCTCCAAATGGTTTTTGAAATTATTTTCTCATGTGCAGATGACAAAAGGTTCGCAAATAAGTGAAAGGCGATTTGCAGGAATGAAGATACCACGAGTACACAAGACAAAATGAAAATTTGTTACAAAATACAAATCCAGCTGTTGGTATCAGGCAGTAATTAGCAGCGATGGTATCAGTCAGTATTTAGCATCATCGGGCATAGTTTAGAATATCTGAGTACCGGTAGCGGGTATTGTTCAAATTTAATTTCAGAAGCAGATGATCTTTCGGGGAGTACTCATATCAGAAATGTTTCGTCCTGCTTGTAACAATTGCTTATAAAAGTGCAACGCATGTAACTTTTAAGCATGACTGATCAAAATTTGGTTTGACTAATCAATTCGAATGTGCTTATTTTCGGACCCAGGCTGCATTGACTGAGGCTGAGCTCTGCAAGTTGCAACGTGTTGTTGTTGTTGCCATTTTTTTTATAGCTTCCAACCAGACAAATAATGCCATAATTATCAAGCAATTATACTATAACCTACCTCGGACATAGTGATGTATATGTAAAGTTAACTATGCCGAATCCACGACGAGAGCCAGCTGTGCTTATGATGAAGGCCGGTAAAGCTTTCTAATTTGATACACTTTGTATGTCCAATATTTACTTTCTCGTTTCCATGGACGTGTTGCAGCGCCACCGATTAAAGGGAGATAAATGGGGAAATTGCGAAATAGAGTTACTTCCCTTCGACCGTCGTGCTGCCACTGACACTGACAGAATCACATGCTTCAGGCGGTCGAATAAGTCACGTTGCGGTTGTTGAGTTGAAAGATGTTAAAGTTTTACCTGCCCACGATGATCACGAGTTTAAGTTGTTCGTACATTTTTATTAGTTTTTATCGTATGCATGTCAACCTGAGCTTTAATTGTGATTTAAGATGACGGTGAATTCCTTCTTCTCATTATTCCGTGTAGTATTTATCGTACCGCTTATTACTGTGAAAGTGCAGTCACAGATCGTAGGATGTCCGCTGTACGGTTGTACCCCGGGTGGGTCGTTTTCCTTCCGTTTGAAAATGCCGTTGGCAAATGTTACCGTGAAGTGGTTCACTGACACTTACATTGAGAACCTACCACAACCAGTACTGGGATGTGTGGGGAATACAGAAAGCATTGTTTGCCCAGTTAATTCAGCGGCCTCTGTGTAAGATGTGTTCCCTGTGTTCGTGTCATCATTCAATGCTCAATTTTAATCATTATCCGTTAATGAAGAGAGAGAACATAAATGAGTTCTTTATTAATATTATAAATGTGAAAACTAATTCTAACACTCATGATATAACACCATATAGACATTCTCATTAAAATCACCACAAAATTTGGGTGATCCATACATGTATGGTAGGACTCTAGTGTAAATACACCAGTACGGTATATTACGCAGTTTGTGAGGGGGGTCGAATGTGCTACTGACGGCAAGCATTACAGATACATCTCTCACTAGATATATAGATATGTACCCAGATCTTTAGCATTCACGTTCATAAAGATAATCATCTTTTTGAAATTAACAAAAAATACATTCTGTTGTTTGGGTGGAACTTTTATCCATAATTAATTTGTTTGCTTAATAATTAAATTATGTGTATATTGTATTCTGTATGGTGAAACTCCTCTAACATAATTTCATAATTTAAAAGCTGTAGCGACGATGACATAAATAATCATATCAATTCCTAATACTGGTACCGAATACGGTAGGCCTAAACTATTGAAGCTATCATTCCAGGAGTATTAAATTTGTTTTATTGGATATTTTCAGTGGCTATGAGGCCTATAACCCTATGGGTGGTACACCGACATGGAATGACCTGATCCTGCATTCTCCATCCTTACCCATCATGGATGTGTTTGGTGATATCATTGGTTCTGACGGATACAAACTGTTAAAGTATAACAGTAATGGTGCTCTAGTTAAGCCTGCCATAGACCTACTGCCACCACTTCAGTCAATATACAGGTGACTCTCGCCTGTTTATGTCTTTAAACTTGCCATTCTAGATTCTCTTCTCTACCTCTGACAAACCCACCACCGACCAATTTGTCATCCATATCACTGACACATTACCTTGAGGTTCAAATCATAAAAACTTTTATGGGAAGATGAGAGATGGAACTGTTCAACAGGGTATATTTTCTGAAGATCAAATACTCTGTTAAATGTAGATTCAATGCTGTTAAATGTAGATTCAATGCTGTTAGCGTATCTCCAGAAGGACTAGAGCTATCCTTTCAAACTCCACACCACAGATGCATATATGCTCGCTGATCAGGGTCTTATTGAACATGATTGACCTTGACAATTGTAATATTTGGGAGTTCACAGTAATCATGGTAACTGTGTATTGTTGACCACCTTCTTTCCACTTCACAAAATTTGATGCTATGTCATTGTAGTATAAACCTGGCTGATAATGGCATTTTACTGTTGACGTCTTCACTTGGTGTACTCGTAACATATTTTACAAGTAAGTTTCCATAATCATTTTTCCTGACATATATTTTCCTTGCAATTCTGAACATGTTTTCCTGTTCCAGAGCATACAATGTGACAAACTACAGCTACATCACTCTGAAAATAGTATTGAGTGGCGTGACATGGGGTTGCAGTATGTCACTGCTGTGGAAACCACCAAGGAGCCGTCCTGATTAAAAAATGAACTTCAAAACGATTTGTTGTCAGAGCTGATTTGGAAGTAACTTTCCAAGGAAAAAATACTTTCTGTATCATTGATCCTATTAAGTGGGAGTTGTCTACCTTGATGTGCTTTTATCAGGTGCAAGTTATCTCCCTCGATTGTCACATGTGTTTGGAGAACTGGCATTATAGAAGTAGGTTCTCATTGTGAATTCTAGTCATGACACTGGAATTCCCTGGATAATTTATTGCGAAGATAAAAGTACTTTCTCTGGGAGATTGAAAGGATCAATCCATATAGTATTGATGCCACTATGATCACTGAGGATGCTCCCTCAGTATGCAGATCTGTACTCTGTACCACATGCATTGGGATCCATCAATTAACTTGGCATAATACAGGATCGTACCACATGTGGTTGCAGCATGTCATCTGCCATCATGGCCATGGGAACCACTGAGTGATTTAAAAGTGCTCAGCAGCCCCTTGTATTTTCTAGGCCAATCCAGCTCAAAGAAAACAAAGAAACCCGCCCAACAAAACTACCGGGGTACTGTATTAGAATGGACTCCTATATGGACTCATATATAGGTCACTGATGCTCAGGGGACATTCACTATGGACTTGTATATAGGTCACTGATGCTCAGGGGACATTCACTATGGACTTGTATATAGGTCACTGACACTCAGAGGACATTCACTATGGACTCTTATATGTAGGTAAATTATGCTCAGGGGATTCACTATGGACTTGTTTATAGATCACTGATGCTCAGGGGACATTCACTATGGCCTTGTTTATAGGTCACTGGTGCTCAGGGGACATTCACTATGGACTTGTTTATAGGTCACTGATGCTCAGGGGTCATTCACTTTGGTCTCGTGTTATATAGGTCACTGATGCTCAGGGGACATTCAGTATGGACTTGTATATAGGTCACTGATGCTCAGGGAACATTCACACAACATTGGTCTTACAAAAGAATGTTTCTTTGGAAAGTGAATGCATTGATCCTGGATAGAGAATACGTTGTTCATGTGGGAACTAATTTAAATTACCGCCACTTTAAGTTCATGCTTTTGTAAGTATACGGTTTGTGTTTAAGTGCATCTTCAAATAGATATTCCCCAATGTATTTAATGCTATGTTTCTGTTTTATGTAGATGGAGTGCCTGGTGGGAACCTATACCTGAACACCACCGTGGAGAATGTGAATGGGACATTACTACCTATTGCATCTCCAGTATTCAATGGTCACAGGGCCTACATCCTCACAGAATTCCAACCACGGAATAATTCCATTACAGTGAGTCTTACAACAACAGCACCAAACTTGCGTGCCATTTCATTCTTTCTCACTTCTTAATGTTTGTAGTCTTCTGCTGTGTGTGCTTATTTTAAAAAATTCATTGCAATATCAGGTACATGTGAATACAGAACTTGTGACTGTAAAATGTCAATATTTTGCTGCGTATACCTAATAGTCCGATTAAAACGATAGCAAATTACCTGAAAAACGATTTGTTGTCCGAGCTGATTTGGAACTGAATTTTCAAGGAACAATTACATTCCGTATCATTGATTGTATTGAGTAGGAGTTGTTCCCCTTGCTGTGCTAAATCGAGTACAAGTTGTCTCCCTTGATTGTGACCAGGGTTTGAAGAACTGGCATAAAAGTAGTAGGTGCTTCTCATAGTGAATTCTAGTCAAGACTCAGGAATCCCTGCCTAATTTGTTGAGGATAATATACTTTTCTTTGGAAGATTGAAATAACTGATCACTGGTCATTTGAATATTTGAATGGGCTGCTAAACAATAACAGACAATGAATGATGACAAGAGACACTTGTTCATCACCTTCATGGAATCTTGTTATATTCTGAAGCAAGCCAGGTGTATGTAGAGAAAGCTGGATGCAAAAGGCCTATGATCCTCTGATGTCAGTGATGAAATCGTCTCTTCAGTCAAAACAAACACAATGTAGTATGTGTTTTCTGGATATGAACATAAGAATACAAAGCAACCAAAGGGGATGAACTGTACTGTAAGATACATTGACTGACTCTCGGTTCGCTCTAATATAGCATACTCATAGGGGTTATGGGGTCACGAAAGCAATCCAGAAATCTTAATAACAACATGCTTGATCTCTGTCATGGTTCAGCTTTGTCAGCTGAACGATGACTGGGGATGATGTGGAGATGATGAAAATGCGACATGTTTTGGACATTACCAGATCTGAACAAATATTCACCTTTTACTTTTTTTCAGATGGCAGGCTTCCATCGTCTCCTAGCTGTGGATATAAATGACCGGTTTGTGGGCAAGTTGGTTGTGGCTTGGCATATTGATCTAGATCTGGATCAATTCTTGTACAGCTTAAAAACTTCCAAGTTGATGGAAGCGTCAAAATCAATACAGAACGACGGACAGAGCACAGGATCGAAAGGGTGTGTCCTTGTTAGCCAGGATGATGTTTTTGTCACACTGCCCAATGGAGCCCTGCCAAGTAAACCAGACTTCTGGGCCATAAAAGATCAGGGCAAAAACGGAAGCATACAGTCAAGTGATACATTCACAATAGATGACTTTTCTTTATTAGATTCTGCATCATTTCAGTCACCTGCCCAACACAATATGGACATTTTTAAGACTAAAGATGTCAGCATAATTAAATATTTTCAGAAGATGGGAAATTCAAGGAACGGTAAAGTCCGACAGAGCCCCAGGAAGAGCCTTGGTGCCAAAGCTTCAGTCGGCTCGGATAGCAAAATTTTATGGGGGAGCCAAAAAAGCCAAGGGGAGATAATTGGCCTTAACATTTCAGCCAAAATTGTAAAAATTGTCACTCAAATCAAGCTTTCAGTTATTTTGAAGACTTCAGCTGCAATAACGTCCAAAATTATGACAGTCCAACATAAATCCAATACCAATATGTCCAACATTCTAGTTATGGGGGTGAAAATACTTAATAAAACCAATGAATTTGAGGTTTTGAGCAGGAAATATAATTCATTCATGGAAAATGGAATGCATTATGTAATAGCAGTTGACACTGGTATTGACACATCTAACAGCACATTATTGTGGATGGTGGCTGTTCAAGGAGACGTGGAGGTCAATGGTCAAATTATTGGTATACCTCTTTCTGATTCCAAGGTCAGCCAGACATCCAATGATGTGAAAAATGATATTATTGTTGCTTACTCCATGACAGCGAAATTCACTCAAGTACTTGCAATTGGCTGATCTAGATATATAAATAGTATTCAAGTTATCTGAAAAGCTCTTTGATAAACTATTAGGGAGAACCTATCCCTTTCCATATACCAGCAATCATTCTTCAACAGATATGTTATTATTTAATGATGTTACTGGCTGTGAATTTAATTCCAAGGGATTTGTGAGAGTAAACAATCATATGGACCAGATACAAACAAGCGCCTACGTAAATGTCTAGTTTTGATTACTGGTTTGTCCACCTGTGGTTTGTAGTTATCTCCCATTGAATGTCTTTGGAGACTTCACCAAGCATAATACAAAAAAAATGAAAGAAACTGTATCTGACTATGCCTAAGTGATTATTAGTGAAACTGCATACATACAATGATATCCAGTTTTACTCCAAGAGCTTCAATAATTCAAATGTTTTAGTAAAATTTAGTCTCAAAAGTTGCCTTCATTTTAAGGTTAATATTGAAAGCCACAGCCAACTTGTCCACTCACCATGCAATATTTTGCTTGAATTAATATGCTTAACAGTAAGTTCAGACTACATTTGTATAACATTGAATAAATGTGGGTTGTTGCATGACTTCAGTGCCTGGCTTTTGGCTTTTATGTGTTATTTAGCTACATATAACTGGTGTTTGGCACTGAACTAGTATTTTACAGATAACCTCTTTATATGGTATGTTA
Source organism: Hanleya hanleyi (assembly GCA_036873755.1). NCBI lineage: Eukaryota > Metazoa > Mollusca > Polyplacophora > Lepidopleurida > Hanleyidae > Hanleya > Hanleya hanleyi. The sequence goes on along the minus strand of JAVTVY010016814.1, from coordinate 22,545 downwards.
GGTTTTGGATACTTTCAATGTTTTCTAATTCAACTGACTTGTGTTTATTGAACCTTCCTGTTTACTCCAACTCAACCAAGCTGATCTTACACTAATAGGCTATAACAGGATAATAGGCCTGGCATCCAGGTGAAAGGTCTTTGTATCTGTAAATTAAGAAACAATGTTCCTGTGAGTGCCCGTAAATCAGTATTTTATATGTTGTCTGTGTCAGAAAGGTGCATATTTTATAAACTATCCAACACATCAACTGCAGGGATGATGATGGAGGAGGCTGAGGAACTGATAGCTGAACAGAATCTTTCAAACAAGGCCCTCATTCTCTATTCCTTTGAATTATCTGATATTTTTTGCATTCATGAGACTGACATACCGTAATTAGAGCATTTCCACAAAGTGGATGCTCTTATGTTTTCATGAGAAACGGCTCCGCCGGATCCGCCGCCGCCGCCGCGACTTTGAACGCGAATATCTCTGAAACCGTTAAATATTTTTGGGTCAGACTTGGTGTGCTATCTCCTTAGGACTGGGAAATTTGTCTGGTTGTGTTTCGATAACCGCTGCTCACCACTAGGTGGCGTTGTAGTCAGAGCATAGGTAAACCTTTCTCTGACGATTTCGCCTGAACGGCTTGTCTGATTTCTTTGAAATTTTATTACAATGGTCTTGAAGGATAGGCAATGTGCTGAAAAGGTTTTGGTGTAGCTGGCATAATTATAAAGGCAAGTTTTTTGCATTTCAAAAAAAAAAGTTTTTCGTGAAATGAAAATTCACCAATTCGCTTGGAGAAATATTTAAAAACTGTTCTATTCTAGGTTGCCAAGCATAACTATATGATTGCCGGCATGGTAATTCTCTTTCGGTGCGAACCAAATTGCCATTTAAATGAAAAATCTTATTTATCTGACTTAACGCCAAAACCTCCATAACCATTATCATGATTAAATTTTTCCCCATTGAACTCTTATTTGCCATCTCTCAAGGGCTTTAGATTTCACCCGCTTGTTTTTCGTGGCATTTGGTCATCACTAGGTGGCGCTATAGACATGAATTCAGGTAAACCTCATATCTTCTGAACAACGTGTTTGATTTCCATGAAATTTGGGTATAATGATCTTGCAAGATAGGCAAAGAACTGACAAGATTGTGGTGGTGTTGTGAATCATGGAGACGCATTTTTGCATCTCAAAATAAGATTTTGTTTTCACAAAAATGAAAATTTGCTTCTTAATCAGAGAAAAGTAATTCTATTTCGCTGGACATGAATGTAACATTCCTAGTGTTATACATGTAATTCACATCCCTTGTGGGGCCAAATGGCCATTTTTTTAAATATATGAAATTCTCATGACTGACTCCAATATCTACATTCCCCAGGCCACATCTGAGGAATTTGTTTCATCATGTAGGTTCGTGATATTGTTCATCATTGGGTGGCACTATAGACAGTAAACTTTTATAGCACATTTTATTGGTATTTCATCTGTTCAGGAAGTTTATTATTGTCAGATGGACGAAGGATTTCAAAGGACAAATTTTTTATTTTTTTTGATTGAATTTGAAGGGCCACCTCTCATACGGATTTTGCAGCCCATCAACATAATGCTTGATTTATATCTCATTATACATTCTTTTTTACAATTACTAATTTTATTAACATTAAGCTAAATATATCTATATCTAGGCTATATCAACCCCTGCTTACACATATAACTAAAATGCAGTCAGATAAAATATGTTGCCATCAGTGTATGGTAAGTATGGAGAATTGCAAGGAATCAAGTGGGCTTGAAGTCAGGCCATTTTGTAGGCCTGTATGTTGACCATTCATTCTGTAATGGTTGACTTATTGTATAATACACTTTACATAAGTGGACTAGTACACTGCTTGCGTCAACAAAGTAAGCACTTCATTTTCCAATCAGTGCTTCAAAGATTTTTGAAGTGGAACTTACACATACCTGCTATATGGCACATCCCACCTGGGAAATTTTTACATGTATCTAATTGAAGTAATCCATTGGAACCACTGATGATTTTCCAATAATATAGAAGAGCAGCAACTCCGAGTAGGGATGACAATTTCATTCTGTATATTTCGCTATTAGTGATCTTCAACAGTGAACAAAGTTACAAACAGCTCCATATGCACAGTATTTTTGCAAGGCATAATGTGATCTTAGCCAATACACATCTATGAATAAGTAAGCCAGTAAATTATGTCCGGTTGGTTGCTGTCATTTTCAGAAATTGTTAAATGTTAAGCAATAACCTGACATCGATCTACAAATGGTGCGATTCAGGTGATACAATACACACTTTAATTGATGAAAACAATACATAATCTGCTTATCTGGCAAGAAATAAGTAAACTGCGAATAAATGAATAAAGTATGGTGATATAGTGAGTATGTACCTACATTGAATATTTCTACATGTCATGAAGTTTGGATAAGGACTGTAATTTTAAGATAATACAGGTATAATTTTCTTGGCAATCCACATCAGAGTTGAACTCGCATGTTTCATAATTGTATATTCCCATGTGACAGTTACAACATTTGTGGAGTGTGTATTGTAACACCTGAATCCCATCACTGTCAGGTTATCGCTTAACATTTTACAATTTCTGAAAATGGCGGCATTTTAATATCTGTCCAACATGACGGACATAATTCACTGGCTTGCCTATTCATAAATGTGTATTAGCTAAGATCACATTATGCCTTGTATATATACTGTGCGTATGGAGGTGTTTGTAACTTTGATCACTGCTTAAGATGCTAGAACTAATAGCGAAATATACAGAATAAAATTGTGTATTGTCTTACTGATTAAAAGAAATTTTTACACCTCAAGCCGATGCTCTAGGAAGCCTAATTGGACAGCAACAAGATCGACAATTTTCCGAGCAAAATCTATAGAAGAATTACTTGCCGAAAAGAACAACAAAAAAGAAGATTTCCTGAAGAAGTGGGGCCCCCTGGCAGATCTTGACACTTAACTAATATATATATAATGTAGAAATATAGGATCACCTTATGATGTTATTCATGATGTTTATCAGTATTTTTATGCAAAGAAATGACCTATATATAACACATTTAAAATACCACACTACAGCATTCCATATTACAAACATCAAAACAAAGTTTCAAATCAACAAAATGGTACTTATTTATTCTTCTCACAACCGTTATCCTCTCTGTCACGTGAGGATGTGTCGGAGGGGTATGTGCCCCACAGTCTGTCCCATCCTAAAAAAAATTGCCACCCCTAATAGGGGGTGTGCCAAAATTGGTGAGATCTAAAGCCCTGTGAGTACCAAATTATGTGTTACAAAATTATCTGGGGAAATGCTCTTCGCCCGTTTTTCAAACGAGCTTTCATTCAAATACCAGTATGTGGTTATGTGCAGCCTGCAGGTGCTGCGAACAGGAGGTGCAGGATTGGGATTGATAACTGGTTTAAAGCAGGTTATTTCTTTTGCATTTTTAATTAACAAAGAATGGAAAATTATATGCATACCGTTATTTGTTAATTGCCAAGAACAGTACATATTGACTGCATAAGAAGCTCATGGAGAATAGTGACTTTAGAATTAAAAAAAAATGTTGTTATTTATAAAAAAATCTGGAAGTGATTAAGCAAGATATATCAAAAGGGTTAGAGCATTATTATTTTCAGTAATGAAAGTCAAAGCATGCATACAGCGTATCTCGTTGGGCACACCGGTTCTCATCAGATCGCTGAAGTTAGGCAACGTTGAGCTCGGTCAATACTTGGATGGGTGACTGGGTGCTGTACTGGCTAGGCTGATCAGTGTCCAGTATAATAGGAACTGTGGACACTCTCGTGTTCCGGCACATGTAGGCACCGTCGTGATATGACTGAAGAGATGTTGAAAACGACATTAAATCCTACTCATTCACTCACTTATTCGATAACGTTATTGAAATTCCTACTTTACTTTTCCCAATAATCATTGTGGGTGTCATATTCTAGTACTTTTCAATTTCTTAAATATGTTTTGCCTTTTCTCCCGTTCAAACCCCGTTTGATAGCTACATCATAATTAGTTCATATTGTATTCACTTTGGAAATTTCGCTGTAATCCTCTATCGTATAAAACCTGAAAATTTGGCATTGTAGGAACATGTTTCTTGGTCTTTAAGCCGGATTCATCCTCGTCATAACTCCGTGTTAAATACCGGGTTCCTGTTGATACTGGGTTCCTGTTGCTTCAATGCATTTTGCTGAGAATCAACCGGAACTTGATAATGTGATGTCTAGCACTGTAGCATCACTTGTCTTTATTGAACCATGTAAGCGTCCTGTCTGTGTCTTGTGCGCTGTCCTCAGTGTTTTATAGGATGGATGGAGGGTGTCTGGTTCCATGCTGCTTCAAAGATTCTTCTTTGAAGTAGCAGGAACACAACTGGGCTGGGTGGTGCTTAACCCAGAAACTCTGGCTGTGATAGGTAAGGGGGCGTGTCAGCAACAACAACCAAAAAAAATAAAAAAAAATAGACTCCTTAGCCGATGTTTTCGGGCTAGGTAGTGCTTAGTTGGTTCGTCGTGATATAGCTGAAATATTCTTGAAAGCGACGTTAAATTCTATTCACTTGCTCACTCACTGAAAGCGACGTTAATCATATTCACTCACTCACCCATGCTGCTTCAAAAATTTGTTCTTTGAAATAGCAGGAAAGCAAGTTGGCTGGGTGGTGCTTTGTTGGTTCGTCGCGATATAGCTGAAATACTGTTGAAAACGACGTTAAATTCTATTCACTCGTGCACTCACTGTTGTTTCCCTTCTCAATATCTCCATTATTGTCTTCCTTTGAAGAGTCCTCAAACATCTCTCTCCAGATACATATATTTATACACTTCCTAACATTAGTGGGCTGAATTATTTTCTTAGGATGAATGCTTTCACTTCATTGGAACGGAATTTTGCGTGTTGGTCCAAAATGGAACGTTGAATTGTCGTCCCTTATTCTGATCCATCCTCCTTGGTATTATAATGTATACAGCTATGTCGACTGGAATACAGGCAGATTGATCTGGAGTTCATAGATGCTGTCACTTTTTTTAAGTGGTAATAGTGGGCTACAAATTGCGGTCACGAACTATAAACTGGTTTAAATTGATTATCGATCCAGAGCCCACACCACTGCACCTTCACTCGTCTGCACCCTCCCTGTACATCATGGCTTCACACTCCCATTTTCAAATTGGCTTAGCTTATCTGTGCGGCGGACACGTGTCATAATTAGAAGTCAATATTTTAAATGCTGCAATTGGCGGTCATGCTGGAAATGGCGACCATCTTGAATTTTCTCATTGATCAAATAAACTTCTGCAATAAAAATCCAATGGGGATATTCCTCCCAAGTCTCATGGTTAATTGTATCACCATTCGAAGTGTTATACAGGTTTTCCGCTTCAATATATGTGGACGTCAGTCATTTTCCGCGAAAGTTGCTATCAATTTAATAGTGAACAACAGTTTTTGCTCTCTAAAATTCATAAAAGAAGATAAAACAGGCTTTCCATTCACCGATACAAAACGGATAAAGACGAGTATTTGTAGGTGAATGGCCCTAAATGACCTGCTATTATGGAGTTATGACAAACAACAGTTGTCTCCGGGAGTGTCTAGGTAGACACATATATATAAAGCGTGAGATTGTTGTGTCTGTCTGTATTAGTCATAATCCTTGTCCTGTTGTGTCCAGGCCAGACTTGGGCACATCCGTGATCAGATCCTGTTCTGTTTATTATTGTTAATTTCATTGCTACAAAATGCTGAAACCTAATTAATTCACATGCACTGCGTCCAGTTAAACAAAATGATCGACTTTAGACTGACTTAACTACAGACCAAACGTGAGTACCTCTCAATTTATTCATTGAGAAACCTTAAACTGGGATTTCTCTTGAATCAAACGTTTAAGTTGTCAATATCAATCTCTGCGTTTTCTGGATTTCATGAGGGGCTAGTAGTAGTATAAGTGGAAATTCATCGGTAAAAATGAGGCTCAAAAAGTGAGGCTGTGGCAATGACGTCACATCCGGCCAAAGGTCACTTCCGGGTCAAAGGTCACTTCCGGATCAAAGGTCACTTCCGATGAAGTGAACAAGAGTGAAGCATATGTTAGGAAGCATCCGACGGGATGGGTGTGACGTGGAACTGACGTCATTCTGCGCATGCGCGGTAGATAAAGTGTATGGAAAGACGTTTTGGGGTCGAGGTGGGTTAATATTGGGCCGCGGGTGGTGTCGATGTGTAGCACTTGTGAAGGAGCATCCGACGGAATGAGTATGGCGTGGAACTGACATCATTCTGCGTATGCGCAGACGGAATTGTGGGAAAAGGGCAAGGGAAGTGTTTTGGGGGTCGAAATGGGCCTCCAGTGGTCCGATTGGGTCGAGTGAGGTATCAGTGTGTAGCATTCGGGAAGGAGCATCCGACTGGACTAATGTATTGTCCGTTTTTATCATTCTACGCATGCGTAGTCTAGTCGTAGTATAGAAAGCAGGCATTTTGGGGGTTCGTGGAAAATGGTCCAAATGGGCCGTATGGGGTATCAGTGGGAAGCTCTCGTGGGGTACAGTCAGACTGGCGTGTTTTGTTTTGGAAGTCGCGTCAATCTGCGCATGCGCAGTTGGGGTGTAGCCAAACCGGACAGTTTGGGGGTTTGAAGGGTCAAATAGATGACGGACAGATTCCGATGATGGGATCCTTTGGTAAACAAGTCGGCAACGTTTGAATTGTCATTGGCCGCACTCATCAGATCATCTAGCACTACCACGTTGGTCTACTCGGGGTCAAAGTAATACGGTTCGTCAATGTCGTGAGGAATCCCTGGGACGAAGCTCACATTCTGTAACCTTGTAGTTTCGTAGGTGGGCTACCATTGGCTATAACACCAAACAACACGTGTCGGAGCTGGGGTTGCCACACCTTCCTCTAAGAACTTCATCACCCAGGACGTCTCTCTACATGCCGTAGGGCCGCTGACCGTCATCGTATAGGGATGCTCTACTCAACTTGTTGGGCCTATAGCGGGACTCGGCGGTGTCTCTTGGTTGTGTTTTCATTGAATGTGTCTGAGCATACTATCGCGACGAGAGAAGGTTCTCTGACAGAATGTACACGTACACGACATGTTGATCAGTCGACCAATACATATGGTTGGTTGGTTGTTTGAAGTTTAACGTCGCACCTAACCGTATTGGTCGCACGGCGACGATGACCCAAACAAACATACCTCAGCAAAACCTCAACCCTAGCAAAAACCTAACCAAAACTACAAAAAAATTTGAATTTCGAATTTTATATACATATACATATGGACTGATGAGGGACACGAGTTCATTCCTCTATGTACAGACACCACCACCACCACCACCGAGCAACATCCCACAAATCGTGGTGTACACCACGAGAGCTTCACTTTGACACCTCCCACGACCCATTCGGACCACGGATGGTCCCTCTCTACCCCAAACACCTTCTTTCACACCCTCAGAATTCCCGCTTTGGCTACTACTCCTACTGATGACGTCATAGATGACGTGAACATCCCTCAAATCGTGGTCTGTACCACGAGAACTACAAGATGACGCCCCACACTGTCCACTTGGACCAGGGATGGTCCATCTCTACTCCAAACACCTTCCTTCACAACTCCAAAATGCCCACTTTGTCTACTACTCCTACTGATGACGTCACCAATAACGTCATAGATGACATGAACATCTCTCAAGTCGTGGTCTACACCATGAAAGCTTCACTTTGACACCCCACACAACGCATTCAGACCAAGAATGGTCCCTCTCTACCCCAAACACCTTCCTTCACACCCCCAGAATACCCACTTTGGATACTACTCCTACTGATGACGTCACCAATGACGTCACAGATGACATGTACAAACCTCAAGTCGTGGTCTACACCCCGAGAGCTTCACTTTGGCACCCAACACGACGCATCCGGACCACGGATGGTCCATTTCTACCCCAAACACCTTCCTTCACACCTCCAAAATGCCTACTTTGGCTACTACTCCTACTGATGACATCACCAATGACGTCACAGATGACGTGAACATCTCTCAAGTCGTGGTCTACACCCCGAGGGCTACATGATTACACCCCACACGACGCATTCGGACCAAGGATCGTCCATCTCTGCACCAAATACCTTCCTTCACTTCCCCAAAATGACCACTTTCGCTACTACTCGTACTGATGACGTCACAGATGCTGTGGACATCCCGCAAATCGGGGTCTACACCCCGAGAGCTACAAGATGACACCCAACACGACACATTCGGGCCAAGGATGATCCATCTCTACCCCAAACACCTTTCTTCACACCCTCAAAATAGCTACCTTTGCTACTACTCCTACCGATGACGTCACAGATGACGTGGACATCCCTCAAGTCTTGGTCTACAGCCCGAGGGCTACAAGATGACACCCCACGCGACGCATTCGGATCAAGGATGGTCCATCTTTACACCAAATCTTCCTTCACTTCCCCAAAATGGCCACTTTCGCAACTACTCGTACTGATGACGTCACCGATGACGTCACAGATGCTGTGGATATCCCTCAAATCGGGATCTACATCCCGAGAGCTACAAAATGACACCCCACACGACACATTCGGACCATTGATGATCCGTCTCTACCCGAAAAACATCCCCACACACTCTCAAAATGATCACTTTACTTACTACACCCAACTGCGCATGCGCAGATTGACGCGACTTGCAATGAAAAACACGCCATTCTGACTCTACCCCACGAGAGCTTCACCACTGATACCCCACACGGTCCATTCGGACCACGGATGGTCCATCTCTACCCCAAAAGAACCCCGAAAATGCCTGCTTTCTATACTACGACCAGACTGCGCATCCGCAGAATAATGAAAACGGACGACACATTAGTCCAGTCGGATGCTCATCTACGAGAGCTTCGAAATAAGACCTCATACGACCCAATCTGACCACTGGGGGCTCACCTACCTACTTGCCCAATGCGCATGCGCACAGTGACTTTTTAACAAAATTCACCGCTTAGCTTCGAGACCCCTCCCATCGTGTTCTACGTGGTGAGACGAAAAAAACAAGATCCCACAACTCATATCGCAATGTCCAGCCGTGAATTCCTCAGTATGGACCTATCCACTCAGCCAGTAGGCCTATGGACCTATCCAGACCTCACCGAACTTTTCAAAAAATTTCACCGCTTAGCTTCGAGACCCCTCCCATCGTGTTCTACAGCTCGAGACGAAGAACACAAGATCCCACAACCCATAGTAAAATACATAAGAAAAAAAATGACCACCCTTATGCACCATCGATACCAAAAGTTGAATCCTCAAAGCAAGCGCCGCCATTTTGTATGTTTATTTTTTGCGGAGACATAATGGACAATAAACGCTCGAACCTGGGGTCGCACTGATCATAGACTCGTCATAATAACATCGTACAACACCTATAACTTATGCTTATTACTATAAGTCTTACTTCCCATGGTTTCAGATATTTTTTTTGTGCCAATACGGTTTTGGGAAAACCTGTATGGAGACACTGAGGGTTCCCCACTTGCCATTTAGGCTGGGCATAGTGCTGGAGATATTGTCGGGGACCATACAGGCATTCCCTGGAGATTAACATTGGCAGTCCCTGGGGTCTCAGCCTCATTGTTGGGCCGTCACGTGGCCGGAAGTGACCTTTTGACCTGGATGTGACCTTGGATCCGGAAGTCACCTTTGACCTGGATGTTACGTGACCGGATGTGACGTCATCATGACGTCAGCACCTCATGGCTCCGCAATAAATTGTTCAGAGATATCTCCCCCTAAATGGACATCCAGATGCCCTTTATATACTACTTATGTGCATGCGGGCGTGGGCTCGAACCCCACTCCTGCCTCCATTTGTACCACGACATATTGTGAATACGCTCTCGGGGAGCGGTATTTCCGTTGTGGATTTTGGTGGATTTTGGTCATCGTCATCTGTGGGTGGGCATGGAGTTATCTGTTGAAACTACTTGTGCTAATCTCACTTCCTGTACATTCCTCTGCAGCGAATTCTCCCAAAGGAAACAACCCTGTCCCTGCACAACGAGGCATTACGTACGCGGATTTTCCACAAGTATGTGAATGGGAATGAGGGAATTTATTCTTTGGCTTCACCGTGAAATTTTGACCTTTGACGGTGACGTCCTTGCCGGTAATGACGTCATCGCCGAGAGTAACGTCATCGCACGCATGCATGCACGCCTAGTCGTGCCAAATGACCATCGCCGAAAGTGACATTATCACCGGAAGTCACGTCATACGCTCTCGCATGGTGATAGGGTAACAAATGGTTAAAGCCAAAGGACAAGGTCATGCATTCCACAGTTTGAGAAACCTCGTCCTAGATGAAGTGGTTACATTTAATCCCCTACGTGATCGATAGTTGGAATCAACTTAAGATTCTTCCTCTCATGGCGCTATATAGAGGGCGCATTTTGGCCGTTTCCGCAGACCCCTTGTCAACCACTTCACCACGATGTTTACTTTTACGATCTGCTCGTAGTCTTGACAATTCACAACGTCATTAGTCTGCCAGCCAGGGTGCTGTCGCCTTGTACAGCTGTACCATCTACTCGGAGTCATTACTCGTCTGGATGCTTTACAGCGTCACGAATCTTGCAAGCCACGATCCTGTTGTCGGTGTGATGATTAAGAATGTCCTGGTGAGTAGTGTCTCTTTTCATTTCCTTTTCTATTGCAACCAAGGATGGGCACTTGTCCCCAATGTGGAGAAAAGTGTCCTAGCTGGGTCACAAAATAGGGGACGGACACTCTTAGCCACCGGACATCCTTAGCCTTCACAACGGGTATACCCTGTTTGACATTTAATCGTGTGGAAAGTTTACTCCACCATGAACGTTCGTTCCACGAGGCACCCCGATAACTGCTTCAGATGGCACTGTCAATCAGGCGTCATGAACGTGTAATCCATGGACATGCACGCTTCAAAATAGAGAAGACTGTAGAGACTGGCCCCGTGAGTTTATATAGACGATCTCCTCGCTGTGAATAATCGCTATATAAATGAGGCAGTGAAGGATATATATCCACCTTCATTGGATTTGAAGGAAACTGCAGATAACCCTACAGGCACATCATAATTAGACCTATATCTCTATAAATATGAAGCTTGCCTTCTCTCTCGTCGACTGTATGACAAAAGAGATGATTACAATTTCGACATGGTAAACTATCCCTTTCTGGACAGTAATATTCCAGTCGGACCTGCATATGGTGTATACATATGTGTTGTGACGATTTTGTGACAATTTTGATCAACGTCACAAAACATTGTCGCAGAAACTTATAAAAACAGGGCTACACCACCAAGCGCCTCCACTCAAAGTTTCTCAAATTTGGCGATACATATCGCATGCTGATAGCAGAATACGAGCGTAGCGTGCCAGATCTATGGCGTTACGTTTCGTAACTTCTGTCTAATTCCGCTTAACCCGGGGCTAGGGGCCGTATGAACCCATGTACTTCAAGATCCTCATGGTACTCATATGAACAGTCACAATCAAAGCGTGACTGAGATACATCATTCTTTAGATGACGGCTTTACAACGAATATTATGGATTAAGAATACTGATCAGCGATACGGATTTGATATTTTTGGAACATCATGATGTCTTGCCGGCATCATTGAAAACTGTTGACCGCTTCTCTCTTGCAGGAAACAAGCCTATGTTTATGTATACTATGATTTTCTTTTTGAATTTGGTGCTAATACTGTTATATGGAATATGGAATAGGTCTTTGGATTATGGACGCGGATATTCTCTAATGGACGACGGCTGAATTATGAATGACGGACCAGACGCTTGTAATACTAATCACGGCGCTGTTCCTCGACATACATGTACGATATACGGAGAATCATACATCGTGTGGATAATTTTCGATCAATCAACTGTTATTCCATGAGGCACCCGGTCAGGCATCAATGTGGGGTTGTGCATGAGTCTTCAGACTCATCAGCCAATTGAGCTGCCATAAATCCGAAGGACATCCACATTCGACGTTCAACCATCGACATGTCTTATATTTGCTGTAAGTATGGCGGGATATTTACCAGATACCACAATAAGATGAGGCACCAGAAACATGTTCATGGCTATGAAGACGATGCAGATACTGATACAGATACTGGTAACACTACGAGTCTACCCACTGATACCGTGAGCTCGTTTGATGATAGTCAGGGTGATGTACACAGCGAGGAAGAAGAGAACCCACTGACAGCAGGTGTGTGTCCACATGGGTCGCCATGTTAGAAAAACAACCATGGCTCTCTATAACAGTATTGTTTGCTTCTATTAGAAATGAAGCGAAATCATATGCGTGGGACCATCATGAAAACCAATCATCACTTGGCAGAGAATATGAGATTGCCGCCCATCCAGGCCACGAGGCAAGAAAAATGCAGTCAAAATCCGAAAATAGCTATTGTACAACATGTTGCCGCTACATTATCATTGATTGATACTTACAGGGGGACCAAAGCGAGCGGACGATGGATATGGGCAAGGTTGATCATGGTCGACGAGGCGCCTAACAAGGACGGCTTCTCGAATGTGGGAATCAAATTGGACAAGGGCGAGCTCATTCTTTGTCGGCGATGACAGAACAAGTCTAACGTCATGGTGGGTTGTCATCGAATAAGAGTGACTGTGATGGTGATGACACAACAAGACAGTGAACAACATGATAAACATACCTGGGAGACTCCCCAGCTTGAGTATGATGCAACATTGCGAATAATAAAATGTGGAATACGCAATTTGATTGTTGTTCAGTCCTCTCGAATCGGATCGAACAGCTCTAAATCAATTCCGTTGTGTATGTGTTTGGTCCTAGATTCTCTGTAACTATGACAGCAGATATCGAAAACAGTTCTCCGTTACGACAAGAGCTTCATCCCGTAAGGTTCATCCCAAGGTCGACATACCCATAGGGGTGTAAGTAGGCGCCTAATTCCAAATGCACATCCGGGCGACTCTATGCTTTCTCTACTACTTCTTGTGTGCACATGCGAACAATGGCACATCATGGTCAGGAAACTGTATGTGATCACCAACCGAGAAGGCTCCATAAAACCCTCCCACATTGAATCAGGATATACCCTACGCAATGTCACCACCTGCATACACTTACGCTCCCATTAGAACCCGAGCAACTACTCATTGCTCCCCCTAAATGGACAGCGAGATGCCCTTTATATACTACTTATGTGCATGCGGGCGTGGGCTCGAAGCCCACTCCTGCCTCCATTTGTACCACGACTCGGGGAGCGGTATTTTCGTTGTGTATTTTGGTGGATTCTGGTCTTCGTCATCTGTTGGTGGGCATGGACTTGTCTGCTGAAACTACTTGTGCTAATCTCACTTTATACATTCCTCTGCAGCGAATTCTCCCAAAGGAAACAACCCTGTCCCTGCACAACGAGGCATTACGTACGCGGATTTTCTCCAAGTAGGTGAATGGGAATGAGGGAATTTGTCCTTTGGCTTCAACCGTGGAATTTTGACCTTTGACGGTGACGTCCTTGCCGGTAGTGACACCATCGCCGAGAGTAACGTCATCGCACGCATGCATGCACGCCTAGTTGTGCCAAATGACCATCACCGAAAACGACATTATCACCGGAAGTCACGTCATACGCTCTCGCGTGGTGATAGGGTACACAAGGTTGCGGGTTATACCACCAGGCGCGTGCGCGAGCGTGCAGTGTCACTCCCGGCGATGATGTCACTTCCATCAAATGTCAAGGGTAAATGGTTAAAGCCAAAGGACAAGGGCATGCATTCCACAGTTTGAGAGACCCAATTCCCGCCCTAGATGAAGTGGTTACATTTAATCCCCTACGTGATTGCTTCCTCTCATGGCGCTATATAGAGGGCGCATTTTGGCCGTTTCTGCAGACCCCTTGTCAACCACTTCACCACGATGTTTACTTTTACGATCTGCTCGAAGTCTTGACAATTCACAACGTCATTAGTCTGCCAGCCAGGGTGCTGTCGCCTTGTACAGCTGTACGATCTACTCGGAGTCATTACTCGTCTTGATGCTTTACAGCGTCACGAGTCTTACCAGCCACGATCCTGTTGTCGGTGTGATGATTAAGAATGTCCTGGTGATTAGTGTCTCTTTTCATTTCCTTTTCTATTGCAACCAAGGATGGGCACTTGTCCCGAATGTGGAGAATAGTGTCCTAGCTGGGTCACAAGATAGGGGACGGACACTCTTAGCCACCGGACATTCTTAGCCTTCACAACGGGTATACCCTGTTCGACATTTAATCGTGCGGACAGTTTACACCACCATGAACGTTCGCTCCACGAGGCACCCCGATATCAATGTAGGGATTGGGACAACTGCTTCAGATGGCACTGTCAATCAAGCATCACGAACGTGTAATCCATGGACATGCACGCTTCAAAATAGAGAACCCTGTAGAGACTGGACCCATGAGTCTACCAATCACGGCGCTGTTCCTCGACATACATGTACGATATACAGAGAATCATACATCGTGTGGATAATTTTCGTTCAATCAACTGTTATTCCATGAGGCACCCGGTCAGGCATCAATGTGGGGATTGTGCACGAGTCTTCAGACTCATCAGTCAATTGAGCTGCCATAAATCCGAAGGACATCCACATTCGACGTTCAACCATCGGATATTTACCAGATACCACAATAAGATGAGGCACCAGAAAAATGTTCATGGCTATGAAGACGATGCAGATACTGATACAGATACTGGTAACACTACGAGTCTACCCACTGATACCGTGAGCTCGTTTGATGATAGTCAGGGTGCTGTACACAGCGAGGAAGAAGAAGAACCCACCTACAGCAGGGGGGTGTCCACATGGGTCGCCATGTTAGAAAAACAACCATGGCCCTCTATAACAGTATTGTTTGTTTCTATCAGAATTGAAGCGAAATCATATGCGTAGGACCATCATGAAAACCGATCATCACTTGGCAGAGAATATGAGATTACCGCCCATCGAGGCCACGAGGCAAGAAAAATGCAGTCAAAATCCGAAAATAGCTATTGTGCAACATGTTGTCGTTACATTATCATTGATTGAGGTTTACAGGGGGACCAAAGCGAGCGGACGATGGACATGGAAAAGGTTGAACATGATCGATGAGGCGCCTAACAAGGCCCGCTTCTCAAATGTGGGAATCTAATTGGACAAGGGCGAGCTCAATGACTCATTCTTTGTCGGTGATGACCGACCAAGTCTAACGTCATGGCGGGTTGTCATGGATAAGAGTGACTGTGGTGATGATGACACAACAAGACAGTGAACAACATGATAAATATATCCGGGAGACTCCCCAGCTTGAATATGATGCAAGATTGGGAATAACAAAATGTGGAATACGCAATTTGATTGTTGTTGTTCAATCTCTCTCGAATCAGATCGAACAGCTCTAAATCAATTCCGTTGTGTATGTGTTTGGTACTAGATTCTCTGTAACTATGACAACAGATATCGAAAAAAGTTATCCGTTACGACAAGAACTTCATCCCGTAAGGTTCATCCCATGATCGACATGTCCATAGGGGTGTAAGTTGGCGCCTAATCCCAAATGCGCATCCGGGCGACTCTGTGCTTTCTCTACTACTTCTTGTGTGCACATGCGCACAATGGCACATCATGGTCAGGACACTGTATGTGATCACCAACCGAGAAGGCTCCATAAAACCCTCCCACATTGAATCAGTATATACCCTACGCAATGTCATCACCTGCATACACTTACGCTCTCATTAGAACCCGAGCAACTACACATTGCTTATTAATTATGTAGTCGCAATGATGTTACAGCCACCCCTAGGCCAGGACGTTGTATGACTATACAAACTGAAGCTTCAGTTTGACACCATAGTAGTATGTAAACGACAAATTCTTTAGCATTTCTGAGGGTGAGAGTGAGGCTGAGTCGGCAATCACCGACAATCTACGGTAATGTCCGGCAATCTTCGGCAATGTCCAGTCATCTCCGACAATCTTCGGTCATCTCCGGCAATGACCGGTCATCTTCGACAATGTCCAGTCATATCTGGGAATTTTCGGTCATCTCCACGTTCAGTCATTTTCGTCAATCTCTGGGTGTTTTTTGTGAGGGTAAAAATAAGATTCTAGCGTACAATGGACTTTGGCAAGTGGACTCAATGTGACCAATAAGCTTGCCGTGTTTTAACCAATGATATTGTTAGAATTCTAGCCAATCGAATAGCCGATTGCGGATTTTTAGTATCCAATCAAAATTCGCTATTTGGAGTTATATAAACCCTGTGGGTATTTGAAAATTCATACTGATTTTTTCATACCACGGTACAGTTACCTCAGCGTATGTGTGGAGAAGGAGGAGGAGGAAGAAAAGGAGGAGGAAGAAGAGGAGGAGGAGGAATGGAGTTGAGTGAGTTGAGAGATACCTTAGCGTATGTGTGGAGGCGGAGGAGGAGGAGGAGGAGGAAGAAAAAGAAGAAGAGGATGAAGAGGAGAAGGAGAGGAAGAGGAATGGAGTTGAGTGAGTGAGTTAGGGCGTCGATACGGGCATTAAGATAGGATGTTCAGGGGTTGAGATGAGGCGTTAAGGCCTTGACAGGGCGTTAAGGCGTTACGATAAGGCGTTGAGACGGGCGTCACTGCATTTCGAGGAATTAGTGTCAATTCCATGGGATATCTAAACCCATCAGAGCTTCCGATCTAAATCACCAGGGCGTTGAAGCGTTAAGCTAGGCGTTTGCGGGCGTTACTGTCCATAAAAGCAACCGCATTCCAAAGACGTGCACAGCTGACGTTGAAATGATCAGGGATACTTCCAGCGGACAAAAGCGAACATGGCCGAAGGTTGACGCAACACCAAATGGCGGATTCTGATTGGACAAGAACAACCGAGAATACAAATAACAGACAAGAACGAATATGACAGATACAACATGAAATGGTGGTTTCTGATTGGACAAGAGCCTACGAGAATTGTAAACATACCCAACGCGGCTCCCCCAGCTTGGGTATGATGTGATGTAGGGGCGAATAAACTATATGAAAACTTTTGAACGTGTTAATCTTTCTTTCTCTCGACTGTTTGCATCATGGCGATAAGACATTATGTGACAAGATATAGAAGACGTTAGGACTTTAGGGCGTCAATGCGTTAAGACGGGTGCTCGGTATCGCCATCGTCACCAACACCGCCACCACCACAAGCATCCACCACCGTCACCACAACACACCACCACCACCATCACACACACCCACTCAACCATTCCTCCTCTTCTTCCGCCTCCTCCTCTTCTTCCTCTTCCTCCTCTTTCTCGTCCTCCACACACGCACCCACAGTGATCTATATGCCCGAAACATTTACCCAGACAAATAGAGCGATGGCCTGCAAAACAAGGGTGTTAACAGCAAAACATCCGTACAATGTCAAGACGTAGAGCGATGGCGACATCGGGGACCACCAAGTTTCAACTTGTTTTATTCCGTGGTGTGAATGGATTGATACATACACCTTGTCGACGCGTTAGTATTATATATTAGCATGGTACAAGCTCGCGCAAAAGATATATGAAAGGATGGCGTTAGCTTCCGACGTTAAGATAGGGCGATAAGGCGATGAGATAAGGGGTTAAGATACGGCGTTAATTCGTTACTGTAAAACATCCACAAAGGCCACAGGGCAAATATACTGGGGTTCTGCTTTCTCTACTACTAAGGGGCAACTGGATTACTTCCCTTGATTTTTACTGCCTCGAAATTGAGAGACTACACTATCTCAACAACAAAAATAACATTCCCATTTCTACGACTCCGTGTTCCGTTTTTTTCTGTGAAAACATGCACGCATTATCCCACTCCGCACCTCTCGGCAGGCCACGATCAGATGAGAATCGATATTATCCCCTCTAGACCTGGTTGATAGGGGTTTTCCCTATTTTAGGGGTAAAGTCCGTGTTTCCGGATTTTTCCCAGGGAAAGTTTTTCATGCACCCACCGAGGACTTGATCGGCCTAGAGGAGCGCTTCACATGGATACCCCATTTGGACCACTATTGGCCCACCCCGACCCCAAAACGTCCATTCCAATGGCCTTTTCCCACAATTTCCTGCCTGCGCATGCCCACCATAGCCATACTTCCAGTCCACACCCGCCCAGTCTGGCGCTCCCCCACGCGTTCCTCACTTTGATACATCACACGGCCCAATCCGACCAATATTGGCCCACCTCGACCTCAAAACGTCTACCCCAGATATGCCTATTCACTACGCATGCGTACGATAAATTTTCAGCGAAATTCACCCCATGGCCTCGAGACCTCTGTCATCGTGTTCTACAGCTCGAGACAGAGAAAACAAATGTCTATGAGTGGGTTCCCATTTGGGACTAAAATTGAAATAACTGACGTGTACGGTATCAGGTCATTGTTCACTGCGCCGGAACCTGTCCACTCCAGACCAGCCTGAACCTCAGCAAAAGTCACCCCATGACCTCGATACCGCTCTCATCGTCTTTTACAGCGCGAAACAGAGAAAACAAGGTGCCACATCACATACAGCAAATACCCATGAGTGGCGTCACCTGTGATGTCATCTCCACGTCACGCAACAACCGCACTCTCCGCCCTTGAAAAGCTTAATGAATTTACGCTTTCTATACTACTCGCCATGTAGGCTACATTTGATCCCATTGGGGCCCCTGATCGTCCAGACACCCCATGAGCATCTGGACGTGATCTTTCTCTACTACTCTTCGCCTGCGCATACGCAGGATAACGTCCCCGGTCCACGTGAACATCACCTCAGCCTTAGTCTATAGGCCGAGAGCTTCAATACCACACCTTGCAAGTGACCCTAGGCGTATTCTACATGACGAGGGCTTCAATACGAGATCATGCACGACAGATCTGGGCCAGGAAAAGCCCACTAGATCCATTTTACACCCCAGGCGACAAACCCCATTGACGCATCCCTTGCCCACCCGAACTGTACTTTCTCTGCTATTGATGATGCCCCCGATACCGTCACAGTCTTCTCTGAAGTCACTCATAGTTGCCATAGGTACACGCCGTAACCCTCACGTCCAACATCCAAGGATCAAAGGTCACAGCCCCATTTCGCATTCCCTCTTCCGCATTCCTCCGCTTTCTTGGTCATTTCTATACTACATTACAGCATCCACAGTTATGGATTTGCTGATCTCATGTGACTGTAATCGTATTCCCGAGATCGAATGTTACATTTGAGAAAGTTTCTCTGTATAACTTTCGAAATAATAAGTATTTTTTAAAGCTAATATTACGAAACATTTGAGTCATTCGGTGATACAACATTCCGTATTACCAATACATTCGATGAAATTTAATAGTCCATACTCATGTTTCATAATAACTCTAATGTTCCATGCAATCGATCTTTCCTCGACAATCCGGATAGGAGATATACACCTTTCTCTAAAATGTTGCAATTTGCGCCGAAAACACGTACACGATCTATACAACAGACCCATTATATGGCAAGCCGTTTTGGTATTTATCCGTTTATTTTTTATATCGGACAATCAAAAATATAAAAAAATAAATAAATAAAATTAAAATTGATATTAAAAAAAGATGATCTAAAAAAAGCATTTTTGATATCAAAAATAGATTTTTTGATATATAAATAAATGAATAAATAAATAAATACCAAACAGATTTACAAATTTGGAACCCAATTAAGTGAAGCGCTTACATGTAGTAAATTGTCTTTGGTTTAGGACTATCAAATTATGAGGCGAACGATAGATTTCATTGATATAGCGCGGATACGAAATAGCTTGTCACGCATCCATGGCGAAAAAAAAATAATAATAAAAATGAAAAAAAATCTCTCCGCAGTGAAGTGGTGATGATAAATCAGTCTGGCTGAAGGCTAAACATCCTCTCGATCAAATATGGCTGTCGACCAGTTCTTTATTAGTGTGGCCATGTGGTCAACTTGATGGTCGTATAGATGTAGTGATTTGATTGGATATAACTAGAATCCCCATCAACCCATTCTACCCAACACCCATATCCCCACATATCCCTCAACTCCATCAATCCCCTAATCTCACAGTCCCCCATTCCCTCGTGATTCTTCTTAACGGCCAGGAGCCCCATTTGAACACTACTAATTGGCTGAAAAATACGTTCATAAAGTGAAGACATAAACGCACCCGATTTTCATGTTTAGGTGGTATAGTATATGTAACAAATAGGCATATCTGTGAATATGAGTGCTATATGTAGGCTGTGTGGCCTGGTCGTATAGAATTTCACAATATATTAATCCAATAAACATTTTCTTTTGACCCACAATATTGTGTTACTGCTCTCTTGGTATATCCGTCTAAGTTTCTTTCATTCATTCGATGAAAGTAGGTCATTGCACATCGTCAGCCAATCGATCAGCTGGTCCCGCCTTTTCGCTTCGTACACGTGATACTGTTTACACATGGATGCTTTCAGCCAGGTGAAGCACGCCGGCATTGTCAAGGTCACTGTGATCGGAAAAACGTAGAAATCATTGCGACATCAGCGCATTGTGTTTAGAAACGCTACAATTTCTATTTACAGGTCGGGTTTGTCAACTCTCCGTTCAGTCGTCGGCTCCGTGTTCCTACAACTTGGCAGACCACGGCTCGAGTGTGTGCCACACATCGGGTGTACTACTACCGTTCGGAGCCTACTACCGTTTTGCTGGTTGCGTATTTTGACGCAACGAAACCCAGTCAACAATGATATACAAGATACTGGAAAGTACAGATATAGTGATACTACACGAATCTCTCAAAATTTACCTGCCAGGATCATCGAAGGTAAGTAGAGTTGTTAATCGGTAAAAAGAAGAACATTATACTGCTGAGAGCAATAGATATATAGGGCCAACCGCGCAACAGACGGATACATGTACATTTCAGCAGTGTTAAGCAGGCGTATCACGTTGACCACGCGTGGTGTGAGTGGCTCATTAGCTTGACATGCGAACCCAGGACGGCTGATGCTTGTGCTTCTGTTTACATATGATGGTATGAATTAGCCCCGGGCAATTAACTGACGCTGTTAGATGTGACACACATGGGATTATGATAGAGGCCCATAATATCCACGGAGGTATAAACTGTTTACATGTATAACTCCATGTAATATCAAATATAAGCTCCGTGTATTTATTAAAGCCATTTCTTGCTGCTATCATGTATATGTTCCCTTAAAGGTTATACAAAATGGTCGCAAAATCTGCTACTTTTTTGTGCTAAATTGTTGTAGAGGTGATTATACATGAGCAGTGTGACTAACGTCACGGGACCTACGAAGTAGAGTAGGCATTAGGACTCGAACGCGAACTGACAGTGCACTCACTGAGCCATCAATAAATAATTAAAAAAATAATTATCAATCAAATTTTCATCAGAATTCGGTCAGCTCAGAACTTGCTGGTAACAATGCCCTAATGCACGTTCATGCCAAAAATCAAGGTTCTAATGTCAACGGTTCTCCTTATTTTGCCGACGAAAGGATTCGGATGGACTGACTGACTGACTCACTCACTCATTACCGGACAATTTGCGATCTGTAGCCTACTTCGTAGGAATATAGACTTGTTTTACATTTTTGTATGTTTTCAAACTGCCCAAGGTTGGAAATAGCTGCAGTGAAGTGCGACAATTTCATGCCCCTTTCAAAACGTCGAAAGCTGTGACCGCTTGACCTGTGACGTCACAACCTGATTACAATCTCGCTCAAATGCCTGTTGTGACGTCAAAATGTCAGCAACATCACGCTAGAACTCCCACAATTGGGTGAATCTTTCGTAACAACGCCCGATGTCATAGACTACGACGTTTAGGGTGCAATCGTAATCAGGTTGTGACGTCATGTACCAGAGGTCACGGCTCCAATACGTTTTCCCCCACATGTGTGCTATTCGTGTCCTAAACCCCACTTCGACGACATTATATGAGAAAAAAATACTAATTTGTTGTTTGGAACACTATTGGGCATGTTTTAAGGCAATCTGATTAAAACTCAGACTTAATAAACCGCTCCTCTATCGGACATGTCGTAATCAGCGACATGTCCGACAGAGGAGCGGTTAATTAAGTCTGAGTTTTAATCAGATTGGTTTTAAGGCAACGTAGTATAGAGTCATTTGGTATAACCTTTAATTGTTCGGCTGTTCTCAAACATGGCAGTGTGACTAACGTCACAGGACCTACGAAGTAGGGTATGATATGATTTAAGTGTGTACTCGAGAGATGACTTGGGGACCCTATAGTGTGCTACCGTGAGAGAATTTATATAGCAGTCTCTAATTGACAGTGGGTACTATTAACTTTCCCAGATGTCACCGCTGGTGAGTCATTAGCGTAGCAACTATTATTT